>NJDD01000288.1:13912-40945 GCA_002245505.1 Calephelis nemesis
TTGCACACCACAATGTGGTAGAATATGTTGGAAAGCTTAAATAATTTTGTAACAACCTTAACACACATATTCCGCAAATAAATATATTTTCTTTTCTTTCTTTTTTTCTTTCTTTTCTTATGTTTGGGATAACTTTTTCACCGTTTTACTTAAGACCGTGACATGATTTTGTATATAACGAATCATCACTGTTAAAAAATAATTTATTAATACCGAAGACGTGGCAGCACGGCCTAAAGGTCTTAGCTAGCCCCAAATGGGTCAAAGTAACTTACTAAAAAAGTTTTGGCACCATTGTACATTTCATCGCTGCAGCCAAATCTCACTAAATGAGCTTTCACTAAATGAACGAAGTCACCGCTTTACTCAAGACCCTAACATGACTTTGTATATTATGACTTATGACTAAAAATGAATGAATTTATTAATAAGTAAGACATGACAGTATGGCCTAAAGGCCGAAAGGGGCAAATTAACTTAAAATAAAAATAAAATTACCACATCACACAAACAAGTATTTCTAGAAACATATAGAAGCCAAAGCATAATTCCTAGAAAACCCAACTTGATAAAACACATCATTTCAACAAAGAGGTTATTTAATAACTATAAACACCATATTTAAAGATCAATGCATATAATATTTATGATTGTACTTAAAAACCTCAATTTTTACAACAATGTAATTACAATAATAACCCATTTTCATTTGAAACAGATAAATTATGGAGCAATTTAAAAGATAAAATAACTAGGTACCAAAACTTCCTCCAATTTGAGATTATTTGTTTTAGTGTGACAAAAAATGGTCTGCTTTCCCGGTATTGTCTGAGTTACTGGATATTTTTGGATTTTGTGATAAAAGATAAGTAAATGTAAATAAAGAATATCCTGGGATAAATTACACAAATTGATTTAGTCTCAAATTTAGCAATTTATATGCTTATACCATGAATCTGTATAACTAACACAAATACTCGAGGTTTAGTGGAGCGTTAGTAGAGAGAGAGAGAGTAGTTGGAAATTAGAGCAAGCTCCAAAACACAGATTAGTATTAAGCTACTCGTTTAGACTGCCCCCAGATGGCATATTATACGGTTTAACATTGGCGTCAAACCTTATACAAGAATTGAACACAACATCTAACATTTTTAATTGCAACTAAGCTGAAGAAGCTAAGAAGCTACCTATACAACCAAGTTTTAAAATAGAAAAAACAGGCAGGCCACGTTTTTATTAATTTCAATGGGATTATTATAATAAAAATCAACCATTTTATTTATTTTCTGTCAAAGACATTTTAATAATGCAATTTATGTCTTGGATAATGCTGCTGCTGCTGAGTTGCTCTGCACACCCGCATTTTCCATGACTTGAAAATAATATCGGATTAACGAACGCGATATTTCGACAGTGTAACAATTGAGACATTAGAGGACTTAGTATCTGCCGTTGAGTTTCACCATCGAGCATGGCGTCAAAATCTAAAGACTAGTGTGTGCGCATTAAATACTTTGATATTTAGCACCTTGTGATTCTGAACACATTTCTTATCTCCTACTGCACTTTCGTAGAACCAGTTACAACTATCTAATGAATCCCAAACCTGGGACTTTTCAACAAAAGAGCGTAGTTATTGCTTGTCGGTAACGCGTCTATGACATCTCCCGTGTTACGATTAGCCGAACACCTAAGTGCCAAGATGTGATAGGTGGCAACCGGACATGTGTTCAGTCACGGGCAACGTAGTTTTTATCAGACAAATGAGAAAACACAATTTTTGTTATTGCTCGCAACCTGGGGATCGAACCCGAGACCTCACGAAGTCGAGTCCTACTCCAGACCGCTAGACAGGGACTGATCAAGAGTTCTGACCGCCCTAGGCTAATTTATCAGGACGCGCCCCCTAGGTGCCAGGTGTGTTACGAGTTTACGACGGTCGGACTAAAAAGTAGTACATTAGTTTTGACTTTGCTTACTAATGGGCATAATTTTATCATGGTTCATACTGCCTATAAAAGTTTTCAGATCAAACTGCAAGCGAAAACAAAGTTGTCCTTTAATTTGCACGACTTGAAACCATTTTTAGATGACCGTACATAAACATAGAGCACCTCACGCATTTATACAACCAAAATCATGACAAGTGACTGACTGCAGGCTACCAAGTAGTAAAAATCCATGTCGTGTTTTGCCGCATTACTTGTTTTAGCTTAGTTTCTATATTTCCAACTTATCTAGTTGTCGCGGCTATATAAGCGATATTGGACATCAAGTGTGCGATGTTGCATCAACTTTAAGTTATTTTTAAATATTTGCACCTTGTATTGTTATCCCTACTAATATTATAAATTCGAAAGTAACTCTATCTATCTGTCTGTATGTCTGTTATGCTTTCACGCTTAAACCACTGAACCGATTTTAATGAAATTTGGAACAAACATAGGTAATAGGTTGAGAAAGGACATAGGATACTTTTTATCACGAAATTCTTGAATATTCCCGAGGGCGCACGATATAGCCGAAATCCACGCGGGCGAAGCCACGGCTGGAATTCTAGTCATTAATAAAATATGAATGAAATGAGATCATACCAGTGAAACATTATTTCAACTGATTAATTGTTTATTTTAAAAATTATAGTAATTAAGTACAATTATTATTAGTTTATATAAAAGTCCTTTTTCGTGCTTTGACGTTTGCAAAGTTTTCGACTATTTTTTCAAATTTGATAGTTTGTAGAAAATTACTTTCTATGTACAATAACGAGAGCGCTGCAAGTTTTTGCTGACGGAGTGTGGAGCGCAAGTAATTTTTAACTCTTAAGTGCTGAAAAAGACCTTTCGCCGCTGCAGTTGGTAACAGTGTAACACTCATTGTCAAAAAAATCTTAATATTATCTCTACATTCGGGAACAGACGTGAAATATTAAAACTCTATTTTAACTGCAACAAATCCTTTGGGGTTCTGGCAGAAATAAAATGCTCGGCCTCGGTGTCAGATTTTAAAAACTGCGCCAAATGGACGCATTCTTCTGCAAAGGTTTCTCCAAAATCAGTGGCATATAGTTGTTGCAACTCCTTTGCTTTGCTTCTAATAAATTCACTGTCGTCTAGTTCATACAGTTTCCATAAGAAACCAAACTTGTGCTTACTGTATTATAAATAATTTGCCGGTTTTTAAGTGCACTTTAAGACAGTCAATAGCTGCATAATAATTATCAACAATGAAAGATCGTCTCCCTTTTAACTCAATATGTCCCGTTTGAACTTCATCAAAATGAAATTTTGGTTTCTTTCTTCTTCTTAAATCTTTTTTGTATTTGGTTACTTCGCATCTCTTGATTGCCTCTGATCAAAAATTTTCGATCTCTTTTTCATCACGCAACGTATCAAAATAAGCATGTAACGTCTCATAAAGAGTAACAACGTCAGATAAATCAATAGAACTTGCTTGTAGCTGTGCACTAACGATCTGAAACTTTACGAGCACACAGTTCCAAAAACACAACATTATAGTAATTTCTAGAGTTTTCATTTTTTCTAATATTGATTTTGCTTCTATTTTGGTCTCTTTACTTTGATTTTTATCTTCGCAAATCTAAATTGTTGCTAATCTCGCGATTTTATGCAACTTCACCGAGCTTTGTGGGCCGAGCAGAGTGCTCAGCCCGAACATATACACTACGTTCAATATGTATGGATCAAATCGTAACAGTACAACTCAGCAGAGCCGGTGTGATCAACCTTGGACCCGACTGCGTCGCTAAAGGGATGGAGTTCACATTATATCCACAAAAAAGAATTTTAATACTTAAAATATCAAGACAGATATAATGAAACCAGCGCTCAATCAAATTAATAATTTATTGAACTTATCACTGGCTTTCATTGACACTGAGACTGAAGATTCATAGATACAAATGAATGAGACATTACGCACACTTCATGATCAAAATATCGAACCTCAAAGAGAAAGCGAATGAATTACCAGATGTCCTATCAACACACGCCGTGCATCACTATGCCATCAGCTATATTTTGATCGGTCTAGCAATTATCACGATAGCTGTTCTTTTCTGAGGCGGAGGCATCGAGTCAGTCATCAGCAGCAACAAGGGCGGACACCTGCTCCCCAGGCCTCGCCAAATTCCGGCGACAGTGAACAGTTTAGTGAAGTGACAATCGAGCTAAATAATATGCATAAAATTGCGCGATGTGATAACAAAAAGGCTTTTGGTAGCCTAGTATTTGCCCCTGATCCGAAGCACTATGCTTCCAAACGCGATCAGTGTACTTCTCCCGTGGCAAATAAACATCAATTCTTAGAAAAAAAATGGAGGTCACTAAGTTTTGAAATATTTCAACTTTGTTAATTAAGTACCTACCTATTTACCTAACATTTATTATTTATAAAAATCAAATAAAAAAGTATCTTCACGCCCATATCCCCGAAGAGATAGGCAGAGGTACAACCGAGGCACCCACGACTAGCCGAAGACACTAAGTCCCACAATGTGATAGGTGGCAAGCCTATCGCCAACCGGGCACATTTCCAACCCCGACTAACATTTTGTAATTAGAAAATTGGAAAATCCAATTTTCTTTTTGTTGGTTGACCCGGGATTCGAACCCGGGACCTCATGCAGTCAAGTCCAACAGACGGACCGCTAGAGCATAGAGGCGAACATTTATTAATTATGTTTTGTGCATTATTCGCTATCATGTTTCTCGTTATTCTTATATTTGTAAACCTTATCACAGGTGTTTCATATCCCGTGGGGAGCATGTACGGGTTAAAACCGTACAATTTGCAGATCAGCATAATTTGCTTCCACGTTTATAAAACTGTAGTGTAGGACAGTGTTGCAAGCTATCATAACAACATCGGTCGTGTCGCAAGCTCATTAATTGATTAATTATCATTATATGTATCAATATATTTATCAACTTTAAAAAGCGGTTTCTATCATTGACCCTATGCTCCGACTAAACAGCCGGAACATAACATAAACACTTTCTTTCAATCCAATTCTTTCTTGGATCTCAATATTACGAATGCGGCCAGTGATAGTTACACCATAGATTTTTCTTAGCACTTTTGTTTCGACCGTATTTATTCTACACTCATGCTGATATACCCATTCAATACCCATGGAAGCATATTGGAATGAGCACAAAAACTTGACTCAATATCTCACTTTGAAATAGCTTACCCAGTGCTGCATTCACACTATTACCTACACACACTCTTCTTTCTACATCCTCAGTGTACCTTCCAATTCTGGTAAAAGCACAATCAAGATAAACAATATCATTCACTTGTTTCAATACTACATCGTCAGCTAAAACTATTACTCTGGCAACGCCTGATTTTTGACTTTTGATTTTTATCGCACTCAAATGTAAGGTTTGATACGCATATACGTATTGTAAGTAGATGTTAATACCAATATTTGGTAGATACTAACGAAGATAATATAATCATTTTAGAAAGATAAAACTTGTTAGGTTTATAAATAAATATAAGAATTAATGGCTGAAATAGTTTTAATGACCAATTACATTCTAAGCTGTCATTCTCGAAGTTTGACTCTCATCAAATGTCCTTTAGCAGGTTTCACGATAATTTCAAATGATAATACCAAGTCTCGGTCATCAGAGAAAAATTCTAACTCCCGAACACAATGTAGAACTGCTGTTTTCACTATAGGTATAGCATATTTTTTACCTGTAATAATAAAAACACGAATAAATACTCAGAGCACAAAACTTGTACAATTTCTTAAGTTTGAAAACATAAGTAGATAATAAAAGGATATCTTATTCATTATGCATAACGCTGAGAGTTTTCAACATCTTAATTCTAACGACGGTCCTCACACTGGGCGAGCCTGCATCGTGAGGACCAACTTCAACTACATATTACATACATACATACATATTACTATAACTATTTTTAGATTGGCATCAACTTATCTAAATTACAAACATTTTAAAAATAACTCAAAAATTACAACTATCATAATTACTTACATCAACAAGTCAATTAAACTTGGGACCACATGCACGCTCTGTATTTATGATGTTTTGTATGACTTATACTTATAACTGTCAAATATATGTAATGTGCTAAAAGCTTACTCAGAGTTAAAAAATTAACACACGAACGGGCAAGTGGCTTGTTGACCCAATGAAATTAATTTCTACAAACAGTTCGTTAAAATCATCCAAGCGGGTGATGATGAAATGACACCTTCCACTTACATAATGTGCTAGTTCTAATGATAATAGCGAAATGCATTTTGTTCAGCAATACTGAAAAGGAATAGGTTCTCAATTTGGCCATATGTTTCATTACGTAATTACTCGGCCAACAGTTAACCGATTTTCATCGCCCTTTTTTTGAACGATAGGGCGTGATTTAGAGGTGGTCCCTTGCAACTTTTAATATGATTCGTCTAGTGGTTTTTTCAAGAATTTCAAAAATGCTAACTGGGTAGAGTATCAGAATCACATTGCAAAGGCGTTAGTTACATGCAATAGTTTGTGTAATGTTCAGGAAGGTTATATTTTTTTATTAGCAAATATTAACAATTCAGCTGATATAAATATTCCTAAAACTAAATTAAGTACATTTAATCCCTAACAGTAATTTTAGGCCTAAAAATTATTGGAATGAAGAACTTTCCATATTTGTAGCACAAAGAAGATTAGCACTAAAACTTTTCAGGAAGAACCCAACACCACAAAATTTAAGCATATTCCAGAAGAAAAAAGAAGAAGCACAACGAGCTATTAGGCAGGCTAATACAAGTCATGGCGAGAATTTTGCTGCAATATTAATGAAACTATAACATCAGGAGATATGTGGAATAAAATAAAATGGATGAAGGGTTTCAAGAAAACAAATTTTACTACAACAGATCAAACCAAAGTACAGCTGCTAAAAAATCTCGCACCAGATTTTGTTCTACCACGTCAGCCAAATTTAAACTCCCATGATTATGAAATGGAGAAGGAATTTTTATACCAAGAGCTAGAGCGGTGTTTGAAAAGTAAAGATACAGCCCCAGGTATCGATTCTATATCATACACAATGATATACAATTTACCTAGAATAAGCAAAATTTTGCTTATTCATATCTTTAATAACATATTGAATTATGGAGTTATACTAGCTCAATGGCGGGAAATATTGGTAGTTCCTATTCCTAAACACATAGACCAATTAAAAGTAAGGCCGATTGCTTTGATGTCATGTATCTGTAAACTATTTCACATTATGCTTACAAAGCGTTTAGAATGGTTTGTGGAGAAAAATAAGATATTATCTTTATACACATTGGGATTCAGGAGGTCACAATATTGTTTGGACGGCTTAGTTCAATTAATAACACAAATTCAAATAGGGTTTAGTCCAAATAGATGTACTGTTGCGTGATTTTTAGGCATAAAAAATGCGTATAACAACATACTAATTGACGAACTTGTAGCAGTGCTTGACCGAACTAAAATTGGTAGCAAAATTTGTATATATATTTTCAGTGACGAATGTTGTGATATTATTTACAGAAGATGGACTAGTAAAGGCATTGCTCAAGGTGACCTAATGTCGCCTATAATCTTTAATATAGCTACATCTTATATATTTCAATGCACAAAATAGTTTTCATTGGACAGTACGCAGATGACTTTGTGTTTTATACCAACAGGAGTAGGATCCTAGATAGTGTTATCAGTTTACAAGAATCTAAAATTATTGCTGTTAAGTTATTTGACAGCTTAGATTTAGAACTATATAGAAAGTTATTAGGTTTAAAAACGGAACTGATGGTTGTAGATTCATATAAATTCTAGAGGTATGGGTTGACAGATCTCTAACATGGAATAAACAAATAACCGAAAATTTTCAAAAGGCCCAAAAATCGGTTTTGGTTCTTTGGTGTCCCTCCAATACACTTACGCAAAATCTACATCTCACTTATAAGGAGCAAAATAGACTTTGGTAGTTTCTTATATGATAATAGCGCTAAGACTCATACACTTAAACTAGATAAAGTACAGAATCAGGCCATGAGAGTTGTGGGAGGTTTTAATAAATCTACACCAATTCATGTAATGGAAAGTGAGCTGTGCAGCCGCTGTTCATTAGGAGACAATATTTAGCTTTTAAATATTGTTTAAAAGCTATGTCAGTTAATAATAATCCTACAATAGTCTTTCTATTAAAATTAAGTACATTACTAAGTAGCAGATATTGGAATAAAAAAAAGAAATTTTTATAGACAAGTACTTACAACAAAATTAAAGACACAAACATGTTGAAAACAGACATATTAGACATGTACACACAAGACACATGTGTTTCACAAGTTGATACAAAATTATTAATAGCGGACAACTTAGACAGTATCAAAGTTTCTAACACCTATACAATTACAACGCAACTAAACATGAAATACTTCATGAGATCAACAATAAATATGCGTGTTGGTATTCACTGTACACAGATGCTTCTAGCTAACCACAGCTGGTATAGGTGCTTATAAAATATTAACTTATAAAAATTGATAACAACGTGTCTGTTGTGATAGCCGAACTCATTGCGATTTCAGAGGCATTATCATATGCGATGGACAAAGACGTGGATAAATTTGTTGTTTATACTGATAGCAAAAGTGGGTTGCAACACCTAGAAAAAAGTACTTGTGGCAAAATAGCACTTCCAATATCTTATAAAATTTTAAATCAAATTAATAAATTTCACAAAAAAGAAGAAGCCTCTGAAATTGCAATGGATTCCGGCACATATCGGTCTTACGGGGAATGAGGAGGTAGATAAATTGGCTAAACTGGCCATTTCAAATGGCACCCCAGTTGATGTACTTCCGCATTACTCTGAAAGGCTCGAAGTTAGCAGGAAGGAATGCCAAGAAATGTGGAAGGAATTCTTCAATGAAATATCAAAAACAAAATCAAACAATTTTTGGCTTTTCATAATAAAAATAATAGAGAGGTAGGTATGTTTAATAGTGTTTTAGCTTACCCCTCATCGGGCGCAGCTAAGGTACTGTACACATTCCTATCCAATTAGTTAATTATATGTTATGTTTAAGTTACTAGAATAAGTGTTTATAAGATTGCCATTTTCACTGAGTGAAAAAACCTCTAAATAGAGATTTAAGAAAAATCTAATTAAATCATATGGAATGTGGAATACCATATTACAAAACAGAAGAAACATACCCATGTTAAGCTGAGCAAGATGCATTCCAGCCTGCTACTTCTCTTATCTTTCTCAATACATATACGAGTACAAGCCTATCAATTCTATTGCAAAAGGAGTCAATTTGGGATTTCCAATTGCAATATTTATCAATTTTAACGCTCTAAGAATTTAGTAAAATCTACATTCTCCGTAGAAGTATCACTAAAAAATACAGGTAATTTTATAGTTTCTCTAAAGTGTGCTTGAAATTCAACTAATTTCGTTTTAGTGAGATTTATTTTAACATTATGCTCATGTAACTATTCTGCCAATTTATTTAAAGTTACAGTCGTTTCTTTAACTAAATCACTTCTTTCTTACAAGTGATGAGAAGGGTAGTATCATCGGCAAATAAGACAGAATCATGGTTAACAGCATCATGTAGATCATTAATATAAATTTAAAAAAAGTAATTGGCCTATAACGCTACCTTGTGATACAACCGCAGTCATTAAAAAGATAATTTGAAGTGTAGACCTTTTTGGGGTTACCATTTAGTCTAGATATTTCAACACACTGTTTTGTATCATCAAATAGCTTCTAAACCAATCTAACGATTTACCTCTAATGCTAAATCTCTAAAGTTTTGTTAACAAAATTTTATGTGATACAAAATCAAACGCTTTACTTATATCTAAAAATACAAAAAGTGGATACTGCAACTGCAACTGGAAAGTGCAAATACTGTAAATCCAATATGGCGCACTTTTGAAAAGGTTCGCTGAGAAAAATTTTGTTTAAAAAATGTTCAAAGCCTGTTACATCGATTGATTAATGATAAAGATTATTGGTTTGTGTGTTTTAACGTGATGGGCGATATCAGCACTGGTCTGTAACCTATCTAGGAGAAGGACAACCCTAAAATTAAACCCGGAACTGTGTTTTGTCAGGCACAAGTAAGCAGACCATTTAAGTTGTTAGTTCATACTTCATACTTAATTTTTTTTTCGTTTTAGAGCCTATAAATGTTTTTTTTTTCTAAAAATATTTTTTTTCTTGTAGTTTATTTGCAATTTCACTGTGCTTGAATTGTAAAACCGTTTTATCAATTAATTTTATTTTTGTAAAATATATGACAATGTCATTTTGATATATTTTATAGTTCAATTAAACTGACTTAGTATAATTAAGCTGGGACATATGTTACATTTGAAGCATCACCCAGATGGCTGCAATCACGGCCCAAACACGCCTTCTTTTGTTTTGTTTGAAACAAAGCTATAAATTTGGATTAAATCTGAGTTGCAGACGTTACAAACCAATGGTTACAACCAGTGTTTTAATCCGTGTGGACTTATGCAATTTGGCCCCTTAAAGCTAATGAACATTGGGGCTGAGACAAGTTTACGTTTAACACTTGTATTTAGGCCAAAGGCGAGCTATAAGGCGAGGATGATTTCGTTCGTTGTCTACTAGTAGTTAAAAAACAACACGTCAATCATTAAGCGAATAATAACTGCAAAAAAACAGCCCCTGTTTCATTTCCTTTCATTTTGAAAAGTATTTCGTCATCAAGGTACATTTAATTGTATGTAATATTAGGTATAACTCAAAAACCAGTTGTCAAATTTGGATCAAATCACGGACTACTTTAGAATATTGATTTACCTCCGTGTTGGTCCTGACTCATTTGCAGAATAGACCATCTGCCTTCCTTGTGCCAGGCAGCTCGTAAAAGGCGAGCATAGGCTTACCGTCAATAGCACCGTGACATCTGATCTGAAAGTTTCACAGCAACTCTCCCAGATTTTTACCACAGTATTCCTGCTGCCATAACTTCAGTGCTTGGCGTTGCCGTACACTTACTGTTGCTCGAGGTCTAACTTTCCAGCCTCAGATTAACAACGCATCGTCACCGCCTTTAAATAAAGTGGCAGAATAGTTTCATGATCACCGCCTTTGTATCTAGGCGGCGTAAATTTCTTACCGTCATATCTGTCCGCCTGTTTGTCTTCCAATATCATAACAACAACTTTCCATAAAAGAGCTATCAAAATTTGATTATTTTTGGCCGAATAATCACGCATTAAAAATAACTACGTTAAAAAAACGACTTCAAAACTAAACAGTAAAAAATTATGAAGATTTCATATTAATTACATACGCTACCTATTATTTATGTGTGCTATTTACTAATAGTTTAATTAATACGTGATGCCAAAATTTTGGACCCCTTTTTATGAAAATTGCGCGGACGCAGAAGCATAAAATTTGGCACAGATTTGGTACAGATTTGGTAGGAAAAGTGCAGAACGCTAATGTTTTTCAATAATAATGTTATACAAAAATAAATGACCAAAATGTATTCACTCTACCTGCACTTTTGAATTATCACCTGCACTCAGTTGGACAGCTTACAGGTGACGGCATAGTGCTGAAACTTATTATTTTATGCTCTTATATCGTCGTATATACGTACCCGATGGTTCATAATATGACCCATCTACTTTTGGCATGGGCCTGTAGACTATTACGAGTATAATAATATCTCTGGACAAGTCACACAAATTGAATCTAACCCCAAAGTAAGCAAATTATATGCTTGTGTTATGGGTGTTAGTCAACGATACTATTACATAGAAATACTTAAATATATACCAGAATAAATTTAATAAACACCCAGACCCGGAAATGCAGACATCTAAATGTTCATCACACAAATGCCTGCCCCCGTTGGGAATCGAACCCGAGCCTCGCGATTCGTCGATGCAGTTAGGCGTGTACGCTAGCCACTCGACCAACGAGGCGGTCAATATAATAATATAACCTTACTAAATATCTTTATAGCATGTTGCTGAATGCCGATGTGTCTGTAATTTTGTCATTAAGTCACCTGAGTGGATCAAATTTATTTGCGAGATTTGATTTAATTTAATAAAAATAGACATCGAGCTTTGTGAAAGTAGATAAAAAAGTGCTCACAAAGTAAAAACTAATGGGCCTACCTGAATCAAATTTTTATGGGACCAATTTGGTATTTGCATGATGTTTTAATCCATTAAATAGTTATGTCTTAATATTTTTAAATTTTTTTTAAAATTTTTGAAAAATTTGAACTATTTAACAATAAATTTTTTTTTTAAATTTAAACGTATAGGTAGCTCCCTCTTGCGTATGTGACGTCATTGTGCATATTATTCCATTTAAATTTGTTCGCGCCAATCCACTCAGAATGTTTTTATAAACACGCCTGGGGGGTTACCATAAGCTCTTAAAACAGTATTATTTCAACAATACTAATTGTCAGTCGTGAAAGACAACCTTATGACGTATACCATAAAGTTGCTTATAAAGTCAGACATTTAGCAAGATAGAAATAATACTGCTTTAAGCGTTCATGGTAGGGCCCCTGATCAGCTATTGTAATAGTTATTTAAAAAAACAACTGTTTAAATTATTTCAAAGCAAAAACATAAACTTTATATTAAATTTCCATTAAAAAACAGTGGTTGTTGGTGTATTGTACCAACATGTAAAATACCGGTAAATCTAATCCAAATAAATTTTTTATAAATGTTCCATCAAATAAATTAAAACGAAAAATGTGGTTGGATGCAAGCGGGAATAAAAGTGAATATTCTTTATCAAGTCGACTTTATTGTTGTGAGGATCATTTTGATGTAAGTAATAATAAAAATCAAAATAATTTTATTATAATCAACTTATAACCTCATTTTTTTTAAATATTTTGACTGTAAATGAGTAATTAATTATTTTCATTAGATTGGAAACTAACCTATATTAAAATTTTCTTTCATTTTTTTCAATATGAGAATTTCACTTAGAAAAATAAAGAAATGGTTGCTGGTCGGTTTTTTATATAAATTATTTATTTTGAAAATTAATTTTTACCAAAAAATCCAAAAATTATTAAATAATGATGAAATTAAGTATCTTTTCCCCGTGTTGGTCCGGGCTCCTTTGCAGAATAGACCATCTGCCTTTCTTGCCAGGCAGCTCGTAAAAAGCGAGCACAGGCTTATCGTCACTAACACCGTGACATCTGACTAGGTGGTAGAGTTTCGCAGCGACTCGCCCGGATTGGTACCACCGCCTTACCTATTCCTACCGCCATAACGTCATGACGTGTTCCGGTTCGGAGGGTAAGGTAGCCGGTAAACTTACTTTTGCTTGAGGCCTAACATCCCGACCTCAGGTTGGCAACGCACCATTACCATCTTTGGTGTCTCTAAGCGGCGTGAATTTCTTACCATCAGGAAATCCGTCTGCTTGTTTGCCTTCCTATAACATAAAAAAAAAAATCTTGAAAATTTATACTTTGCATTAGCATTTGCACCTTGCATTTCTGCATATACAAAATTTGAGTTAGTAGCTAAGTAAGATGCGACCATAAAAGCATCAACACGTGGTAGATTATCGGATCGAGCTTCACTGAAACCAGGATCGACTTTTCTTTGAGGCATTTTTATTTCTTTTAATTATTTATTGTCAGTCACTATCACCCCGTTCACATGTACTACTAGTACTACTCAGCGTTTATGGTAATATAGAGTATGATCACAATATCTATGCTAATTATTCTTGTCAATTTTCAAAGAAAAATATTTACGCTACTTTCAGTAAATTTTAATCTTAATGATAAAATATAATTAAACACGCTTTAAATAAAAATGAACTTGAATTTTTTTTCAATAATTTATCATTCGTCGTTTATCAAGCATTCAAATGACGCGCCAATAATATGCACAATGACGTCAGACCAATCACATCACGTTTCACATCACGTGATTTTTACACCACTTTTATTTATTTATTTATTTAAAAAAAATAATTTAATTTAATAAAAAATATTTTTAAAAATTAAATTTTAATCTTACGTAGGTATTTTATGTGTATCAAAGAATTTATTAACTGAACTTTATTTGAAAAATCATTTTCATGCAAATACCCAATTCGAAACTATTCTGCATCAAACAAATTATGTAATTCATCAATAAAAAAAAGAATTACGTAAATCGGTTCAAATACCATAGCGAAATCGGTGTACGTACATAAAAATAAACATGCCGGTCTAATTGAGAACCTCCTCCTTTTTAAACGTCGGTTAACAAAAATACAAAACAATGCACTAGAATTGTTAACCTTTTTCTACGTAACCCTAATTATTGCTTATTGGTTTTGATGAATTTCTCGGTACTGTGGACGGATATGGTGCACAGACCTTTTGATAATAATATTTTTGTGTTTTTGAAAGAACAATGTTTCAATTAAATAATCTGATGTAAATTTAAAGAAAGGAAGTCATTAAAACGTCACGTGAAAGAGGTTTTTGATAAATAATGAGGAAGTTTAAAACTTTTTGCTTTAACATTTATTCATTTTTGTCGAAGTTGGTGATGTCTTTATGAACATAGGTATTATGTGATGTTGGTAGAAGGGGAGCCTAAGACAAGAATTTTGAGAGTTACTCGAACGCGTCAGATTATGATTTAACCTTATGATCGTTAAATGCATCTATTTAAATAAACATGAGTCCCTTTTCCCTTGGTCACCGTATCAAGCATGAACTGAAAGGTAAGGCATGAACAGGTAAGGCGGTGGTACCAATCCGGAGGAGCCGCTACGAAACTCTACCATCTAGTACCACTTAGTGAAGAAGTAACAATAAACGTAAAAACTTTATTGAATGAAAACGCGGGTGAATCTGTAGGTAGATGAGTGGAACAAACCATATTATCTGACAGTTCATCAGAGGCGAGCATGTGTTGAATGGTTTCTGTGTTACTAGATACATGAATAGACATCCACCGTCTTACTTATTTATGTCGCCTTCATGATCTCGGCCACAGGACAGCGGCGCACGCACACAATACATCTTTGGTCTTGGAGAATCTTACAATGGTTTCCTGTCTTATGCCACAACAACGAGACCAGATATGTATTCACCAGGACTTCCATTTGCTTGCTTATTTAACATAAACTCACATAAAAAACCTGGTTGTCTGGTAGAGATTGCTTTGAGAGACGAGACCGCCATTTGTAATATTTTTGTTCTGTATCTTATGTTTGTGCTTGTATTGTACAAAAAAGTAATAAATAATAATAATAAATATATAAATGTAATAAATAAGAAATATTGCAAATGTAAATAAAATAATAATGAAAACTTACCAAGACAGGTTCTATTGCCCATACTAAAGGGTATCATCTTCGAAACAGACGTAGTTCCGTCCAACCACCGCTCTGGTTTAAAGCTGTCAGCATCTTCACCCCAGATACGCTTTGAATGTCCTGCTCCCCAAATGTTGATCCCACAAATGCTGCCTTTAGGTATGACGCATGATCCTTTTTAAAAATCACAAAATGCTGTAGATTTACAGTTTTCTTCCAAAATAGCTGTTTAAATTTATATACAATGTTCAGCACATGTAACAAAGGTATCCACATAAAAATGCCGTAACTAAAACAACTTTTAATTTGGCAAAAGAGTTTATAGTCTAATATAGGAAGTTAGGTCGACCTACACCGAGCTGATAATAGGATTTAACCATTTTATAGAAAAAATAGTATGTCAAAAAATATATTAAATCCCTCCGTGTTGTTTTGTTCAGTTGTTGGACTTGACTGCAAGAGGTCTCGGGTTCAAATCCCGGGTCGGGTAACAAAAAGAAAATTAGGTTTTTCCAATTTTCTAATAAAAAAAATGTAGTATATGTGCCCGATTGGCGCTAGGCTTGCCACCTATCATTGTGGCACTTAGTATCTTTGGCTAGTCGTGGGTGCCCTGGTTGTAGTGGTGGGTGCGTGGGTGCCTCTTCGTGGATATAAGCGTGAAGATATTTTTTATATAAAAATGTTTTTATTAATTAACTGGTGCAATATTAAGATTTTATCCCGACTTAAGGTAGGTATACGACGAAGTTGCAGAAGTCAGGTTGCCTGTTATTTATCTGGATTGCCAGGTATAAACAGATTATTGTCGATGTTAGTTACTTTCATGGGATCGGATAAGAGATAAGAATATATCAATACATGTGCAGTTTTATTACAATTGTTATCACAAAAAAAATTGGAAACATGAAAACATTTTTTTTTAATAAATAAAAATACTCGGTTCAGGCTTTGTTTAGGCAACCCACTCTTAACACGATCGCTTATATACTTACTTAACTATAAAATATTACGTTATATACAATCATCAGCTCGGTATAAGTAGATGTAGGTTCGGATCTTCTAATATTAGCACTATATAAAGTTTAACGACAAAATATCGCAGTATTGAAAACGGAAAGTCATTTGAATCACTTTGTTTTTTCTGTTGATAAATTTTATTAAAAGTTTTGATCATTGTCTATTAATTTGAACCTATTTTGGAAACGCCTTTTAAATAAGTGAATTATTTTATACATAAAATAATAATTATCGGCTTTGTGGTCTGACTTGACTTCTTGAGGTCCAGGGTTCGATCTATGGATCGGGCAACGAAATAAATAGAATAGTTTTGATTTTCTAATAAAATTGGTTGGCGATAGGCTTACCACCTAGGTATTACGTCGTGAGACTTGTGTCTTGTTGTCCATCGGAGATACAGGCGTAAATATTATACTTACTTCAAAATGTACTAGGCATACTATCAAAATGCATTAAATGCATTCCATTATATTATTTGTCCTTAGTTCTTTTTTTTATCTATACAGGGTGTATTTGACACAGTAACAAAAACTTCTGTGGTAGTTTATATATATATCAGACTTCAGAATTCCGTTAACAGTTTTTGTCGGCAACAAGTGGTTAAATATTTAGCAGGTTTTTAGCCCGCAAGTATATGCGTTAAGTAGCGAACTGTAAGTGCCGACCTAATACTCTGTTTTATTACATTGCTGTTTTTAGTAAAAATGTGTTATTTATTAGAGTTTAAATAAAATCGAGTTGCGTTAGATAGTATTAATTAAATAATAGGGAAATCAATAAAAAAACATTTTTTAAAAAAAAATCATGAAACTTCTGTTAGAAACATTAATTGTATATTGCTCCGTAAATGGCAACACCGCTGTCTCTCCGAGTTGATACATATAAATATAAGTAATTCATATTGGAGGCGGCCATTACGTTTCGGATTGTGGAGCAGGAAGGACCGTCCACGCAAAGGTTATTTTTCGTTTTTGAAGTGAAACTTCTTTATCGGGGTTAGAAAAAAATTTAGTGTAACATTTTTTCGTTACGCGTCACATTTTTCCGTTACGCGCCATCTTTGTTCTTATCCCTACCACGCGTGATTCGAAGTATACTTTCTCCAGCGGAGTAGGGATTGGCAATAAACTTTAATTAACCGATTTCTGTAATAAGCCTTAGTAAATTATTTTTTGAGAAATAACGTCATAAAAAAGTTTCACTTCTGCACTTCTTACGAGTGTACGCTAGTACACGCACACTTTTTTTTTTATCAAAGAAATTGTAATCATGGTATCTTATTTCAAATATAAAAGACTAAGTTGTATTTAAAATGTATTACAATTATTAGTCTAGTGAATATAAGTACATTATTTTTTTTTGAATTTGGATTATTTGGAAATCGCTAAGATACTATTAAAATTTTGTTTTGTTTTCAGTAGTTGAAACCTTGTCCATACTTTTTTTTCCAATTTAATTATCCTAGATTACACTATAATTAAATAAATATTTGTTAGATAAACTACAGTCACGAGTGTTCCAACTTAAAAGAAAATGAGATGACTAATGTTCATTTAGTGTGGGATGATATCAAGAAATATTCATTGTAAATGTAAAACATCATTACAACTTATTATTATTATTAAGGTATCGAAGAACGACCTAAATACATAAATAATGCGAGGGGTTCTTACCTTGCATAGTTTCATTTATATTAAAATGTAATATTTAGACTGTAAAAATGAGCTATTTAGTAAAGATGCTCTATTAGAGTGCATAATGAAATTCCTCGCTATGTGCAATCGCACAATGTAATGTCTTTTGTCAAGGTAGTAGGTATGTATTAAGAAACTGCTTTAATCTAGTAGTTTGATTAACGTCTACTAAATTAAAAATTGATGAGTTAAAGCATAAAGTTAACTTTTAAAGTACTTTTAACTTCAGTTGTTTAATTAAATCATACCTTATAAGTAAACAGTAAAACTGACTGTGGTGTAGTCTGTTAGGTCATAAACATATTATATAAAACCAATAACTCGATCTGTTGAATACACAAAAAAACCTTAAAATGTACTACTTTTATTGGATATTTTATATTGCATTGTGAATAAGATTATGATGCAAAAATGTAATTAGTAAGCAGATATATTACCTGAAACTGTTCTGCTTTTAGAAAAATCTATTGTACATACTACTTAGGACTTTTTTCTACTTTGACGCTGCAGTTAGTAATATAATTTTATTTTTGTTAAATCTTGGATAAAGTTCGATTTAGGTTAATTAATCTCGTTATTTACTGAGAAGCCAAACAATGCAAGATGTGACTTTTTACAAATGATTTTGTAGGAACTGTTTAACTCTTAAATGATCCTTCAAAAATAATGTCTAATAATGAAAATCTGAATTTTCAAAAAAAACAATAGTTGTATTAGTTCTCGATGCAGTGAAAAATATTAGTTCATGTAATGGTTGAAATAAATATCAATTAAAATAGTCTAAATTGTTGCTACGAGTATTGACATTAAATGTCAATTATTTAATTTAATTTAGTGCAAGCAATAACCATTTTCCTGGGACAGGAAATATGTCAGGAAAGGCCGACTGTTAGAAACATTAATTGTCTATTGCTCCGTAAATGGCATCACCGCTGTCTCTCCGAGTTGATACATATAAATATAAGTGATCCATATTGAAGGTGGCCATTACGTGTCGGATTGTGGAGCAGGAAGGGCCTTACAGATCTAATACTATATAGGACTAAGGGCGTAATAAATATATGTTGAGATCATAAATATGTTTCATTTTCTGAGTCTTTAACTGTTAACACTTCCGACAAAAATTTCAACTACATATACATGTCTATCATGTACAGAATCTATGGTTTCATTTTTCGGTAAGCTGTCATTTACATGGTGTATATTCGTCTAACGTTCTATGTCCGTATTAACATTTCCCAAAAATGTTCAACGACTACCTTATCCTCCGAACTGGAACACGTCAAAGACAGAGCTGACGTTATGGCGGCAGGAATAGGTAAGGCGGGCCAATTATGACGAGTCGTTTCGAAACTCTTCCGCTTATTCAGATGTTACAGTTTGGTGACTGTAAGCCTATACTTACCTTTTATAAGCTACCTGGCAGGAAGGCAGATGGTCTGTTCGGCGATGAAACATAGATCAACACGGGGAGAAATAACAGGAAACAATTCCTGTGACTGCATATAAAAATTTAAAATCGTACCAATATCAAGTTCTTGGTCAGCCTTACGCAAGACCATCATTGCTGCAGGCATTAGTCTCATAGACTCGTTAACCACAGCATCCAAGTACTGCAAACGTTCAAGATCTTCCTTTGTGACGTCCCGCTTGTCATCTTCATATAATAATTTGATCCTGCATCAAACAATTCAAATGTATTATTTGAATGTAGAATTGAGTTTGTTTAAGCTTGTTTTTACATTACATTTGAATGAAAACCAAAGTAATGGTGTTGGTAAGAGACGAAGTCAGAATGAATGTAAGAGTTTTAGTTGATAATGTAGTGTTGGAGCAAGTGAATGAAACTGTATACCTTGGTTGTGAAAGGCGAGCGTGTGTAGGGAATAGTGTGAATTGAGCACTGGGTAAGCTATTTCAAAACACAGTTTTGAATTACACGCTTCGCATAATTCTGTGCTTATCACACAAAGTCGTTGTATGGAAGCAAGAGTTGGGTATGTCGAAAAAAGTATGAAAGTAGACTAAATGCGGTCGAAATGAGAGTGCTACGAAAAATATGTGGTATGCTCGCTGACCGCATTCGTAACAGTTATAATAATAATATATTCGTAATAGTGTTGGTGTTAAACTAAGAAAGGTCATGTTACACTGGTTTGGTAAGCACTCTCTGCCTAAGCACCTTGCCTACCCGTCTGTCCCGTAAGGGACTTGGCGTGAAGATGTGCATGTATTGAAGCTTGTCTTTAATTAAAGAAAGTTGTTTACTTAAATAAATATTTGCATAATTCTGTGTTCATCCCAACGTTGATTTATGGAAGCGTGAGTTGATTATGTCAGACAGAGCATGAGAGTAGGATAAATGCAGTCGAAATGAGAGCGCTACCGAAATTCAATGAAAAATTGCAAAGGGCATAATAATAATTAGCTCCGCTGGTTCAGCCATGTCAAAATAATAACAGAAGATATATTATGGACAAAGCAACGCGAAAGTTGATGGATGTATAGGGAGGTCTTGGGAGGTCTAGGTTGATATGCCATGATCAAATCTCTCGGTTTTTGGCAGGAACTTGTAAATATCGTGACATTTGGCATTCGACCTGGCCTACCTTGTCAGGGACTTAACGTTTAGTTGTTTATGTATGTGTATGTACAAGTGTTTAAATTATATTCGTAGTCAAGTAATTTACAGCTGCTTTTAATTTTTCCGAAGAAATCAAGTTCAAGTTTTTTAGGATAATTTTACCTACATAACTACATAACATGTTTGTATCAAAATATAAACAAAAATTTGAGTGCGATTAAATTGCAGGAAACCGACTTGAAGTACATTTATACCCATAATAATGAGGTAAATAATAATACACAAAAAATGTGCATTTTAAAATGTAATAATGAATTGAATTTTAACAAGTGGATACGTATTAAAAAAAAAACATTATTAGGGCATCATAATCGTGGACCTAGTACATATAGAAACAACATACAAATTAATTAATAATAAACATATTATGTTCTTGGAGGTGATTAAAAATATTAGGAAGAGTACAGTAGTACTATATAAATTATGCGCATTGGCTATATTGGACAAGCTTCGGAAATCCGAATGTATTTTAAAGATATAGAGTTGTAATTACATAATTAATCATTCCGTTTAAATTTAGATTAGGTCAGCCAATTTAAAAATAAAAGTATAAAGTGTAAAAAGTGTAAAGCCGAAGTGCATAACTTAAATAATAGTACTGCACCTACGTTTCTGACCACGAAATATTTATTTTTTGATCGGTCAGTTGACACGGTAATGTAATATACAGTATCTTTTTTCATGCGAAAATTCGTCTTTACCTAAGAGTCTCAGATTCGGTATGCAATTAGTATGCCAACCTTCATGGTTGCGCTGAAGTGAAAAACGGTCGATATAATTCCGTTCTATATAATTTCTAACCAATTGGTAATTGCGATTTCTTAATGTTATTTTGACTTAATGACACCAAGTATTTACTTAATATGGCAAAGTATGAACAAGAATATAGATTAAACGGTTAAGGTGGGTGTTTGTTAAATTTGGTGATAAAAAAACACCTAAGCTTTTTTATTGAATAAATGCTTCCCCTTAAATGTTTTTTATTTGTTTTTTAAAAAACGAATGTATCTATGTTCACACGATTTACTGTCTGAGTCTAAAGACTTGCAACTACACTACATTAAAGACTATACTAGTCACAGGGTGAAGTTGCAATTAGGAAGCCAGGCAGGTCTGCCAGGATCGTGAGGCTTGGCACTCGATTATCTCATCCTACCCTGTTAGGGACTTAGCGTAAAGATATGTATGTATTTATGTATATAAAAATTTAAATGGTAATGGTTGGGTCGGCCAGCAAAAAGAAAATTGGATTTTTCCAATTTTCTAATTACAAAAATGTTGGACGGGATTGGAAATGTGCCCGGTTGGCGATAGGCTTGCCACCTATCACATTGTGGGACTTAGTGTCTTCGGCCAGTCGTGGGTACCTCTTCGGTACCTCTGCCTACCTCTTCGGGGATATGGGCGTGAAGATACTTTTTTTTTGGTAATAAAATGATCCAATGTTAGGCTAACCAATGCATAACTAAATGGATCTAAACTAGACCTGGTTGAATCCACTATGTTTTAGTTACAACGATTGATAACAAATAACAATGGGGACCTTATATTGAGAAGCTGACAAATAAGCTTAGTTCAGCTTCATTTGCAGTTTAAAAAAAATAAGATTACTATCCAATGTTAAAAGGGCCCAAAGACTTATTGGGATTCTTTGGAGAAGTTCTGTAAATATTGTATTACAAAAACGAGATACCTAATGTAAAGGATTTTCCCGAGAAAAAAATCTAACTTATGAGAATTTAATGTGTATGTTTACAAGAAAATAATGCTCACGATGTAAATGTGAGAAATAAAAATATCGGATAAAAAGTAGTCTACAATCTTTGTCGAAACATAGTGTACCTACCTGCCACATACAATAATTTCAGTTTGTTCAATTATGTTCTTTATGTTCCCATCGGTTCTTTACTCTCGGCGTAAACCGTGGTCAGAAGACAGACAGATAGACTGTCTTCTTCTGCCCATTTTTAGTTACCTGCACCTATTTTGCTAACTTCATTCAATTCATTCTTCTACAGTTTTTTATAGGTATATGTGTAGCTAAAATATGTGTAGTCCAAAAGCTTGGAAACTGTCTACACAGATTAAGTTGGGCTTGAATACGTCTTTGACAGCTGTCAAAGACGTATTCTAGCCCAACTTAATCTGTCGCAAAAGTGTGTGTATGATCGTTTTATTTTATCGCCACAATTAATCGACAGCGAAAGTGTCTTTGTATGTATGAGAGAGACTTATCAAAAATAAAACTTACTCATCATACAATTTTTTTTGCACTTCCGGGTTACAACCAAGCAAAAATAAGACGAAGAAAATTGTGGTTGCTACTGCATCGTATCCAGCTGTCAGAATTGTGTTGAGTTCAGACTGGACTCGTTCGAATTTAAGGGAATCTGCTTCATACAGTGAAAGCAAGTGGTCCAGATATGTTTTATATGTAGTGTTGTCGTTTGGGGGTATGTTCCCATTTTTTATTTCATCTCTTTCATGCATTCGCTTGTTTATTATCTGAAAAAAAACTTTTTCTACAGGTATTCTTTGTTCCGTTTTGAATATTATTGTCATATATTGATCACCAATTGACCATCAGTTAACTATAATAAATCACTATAAGTAATTGACTAAAGTTTCTTACGCCCACGCTCAGATATGCCAATTACCATTTAATCTATAAATAAGACACAATTTTGTGTTGAAATTGGTTTCTTTATTGCAGTTCCTATATTCAAGAAACGAGTTGTTTTGCTTACGAATGGTAGTACACATTTTGTACGAATAGTAAAAAATATAATTACGGTAGTTCCCTATCGACCAATGGTTATACAACAGGATTATCGTTTGTTGATTATAAAGGAACCATGATTTAATGACTGATTATAATTTTAGCGAAGTGTAGCTGCAAGAAATCAATTTTGATTTCAATAAAAATAGCTACGTTATTAAAAACCAACTTCAAAACTAAAAATTAAAAAACAATAATGATTTAATATTAATAGTTCTGCCTATCATTTATATGTGCCATTAACATTAGTAAATTAGTAGTTTAAATTAGTAGGTTTGAAGTCGGAGCTAAGCCAATTTCATACTTAATTATAATATAATTATTAGTTTAAGGTATATTTAATTATTAGTTTAATTGTTTTTTTCTTTTTAGTATTGAAGTCGGTGTTTAATACCGTAATTATTTTTATTTAACACTTTTTAGTTTATTGCTGATATGATATAATTTAATAAAACTGAAACTTGGGAATAGGTGAAAGTTGATAAAAAATGCTCATAAAATAAAAACTAATAAGCCCACTTAAACCAGTTTTATGGGACCACTTCGAAACTATTCTGCAACGAAAAAAAAAGAATTACGTAAATCCGTTTAGAAACCTAGGAGAAATCGGTGTATATACAAAAAAATATATACCGGCCGAATTGAGAACTTCCTCGTTTTTTGTGAACTAGGTTAATAAAAATTTATATCGGTACACAAAAAATGAGTATTGTCCTTAATAACTTTGTAATTTCATTATCAGATCATTTATTATGAGATAATTTCATTATCTCAGTTGCCAACTCAAACTGAAAAAGTGTAGATCAAATGACGTCATTTGTTTTTGCTGAGTTAGCAAATGTAAAACACGTCATTAGACAGCGATTTGATGTACACTCATCCATTTTGAGTTGGTAACTGCCTGGTGGGGGCCCTGGTGGCAGTGGGAACACTTCGAGATGAGTTCTTTGAAATCCAAAACCAATTTTTGAAATCAGTTTAGAAATGGTAGATTAACAAACATTAAACGAAACGAAATTAATTTATTTACATAATAAGATGTAGGAGTCGAATGACTCTGTCGTTTGTCTGGTGTCTTTGAGTATGGTCGTTAGCGAGGAACTTCCACTTTAAATGTCATTATTTCTTCGAACTATTATTATGTCTTCTGATCTATATCTTTCTGATTATATGCCGCATAAGATCATGATTTTACTCTTTTCTTTCCGAACTTCCTTTTTTTTCTAGTCATTTTGTAGCACTGTCATGTATTCGAATTTGTGTCTCGAAAAAATTACAATAACATTTTTCTTTTATTTCTAGTGACTTGATACGATTTCTTGAGTTAAAAAAATAACCATTATGCTTAACAGAAAACTATGTGATTTTTTATTTCTACTGAGCACTTGCTTAATAAAAAATATTTTTTATTTACAAAGTTTTTGTAGCTTTATTAAATTCTCTGACGCTAAATCCACTTTTCAATCCGAGTCCGCTGAGTAAAAAAGACCATCTTCCCACTGCTAGGCAGCTAGTAGGACGCGAGCACTGGTACAATAATACTGGCATATTGCTGGTAGAGCATGGTGGTGCATATTCCAGTGGTAGAGCGCTGTGCACCAACTTGCTCTGATGGGGATTCACCGCCTTTCCTATTCCCGCTACTCTGTCATGTTTTAGTCTAAAGAGTACAATAGCCGGTAGACTTGCACAATAGACCTTCTCTCCCGGCTTCAAGACAGTGACGCCTTCGACAACCACCAGGATAGCCTTGTGCTTGTTCGCTGACCTCTAACATAAAGAAGCAACGAAAATTTAGGGAAATATTACTAAAAAACCGGCCAAGTGCGAGTCGGACTCGCGCACGAAGGGTTCCGTACTATCATCCATCTATTAAAAATGACGTCTGTTGTACGGGAGCCCCCCTTTGATATTTACTTTATTGATATTTAATTGTTTACTTTGAAAGGTAGGTAACATACAAGCAAATATTCTGTGAAAATTTGAAGCATCTACCTGTTAACTTTTTTAACATTGAGCAAAAAATACGAAAAAAACACGTATCCTTAGTTCTAATCTATTCTACATATAATCCTAATCCTAGTTTTAAGTATATTTTGTTGTTAAAGCGGCAACGGAAATACATAATTTGTGAAGCGTGAAGTGAAGTGAATTGTTTCAGCTTTATAGCTGTCATGGTTTACGAGATACAGCCTGGAGGCAGACAGACAGACAGCGGAACATTCAGTCCGTTTTTACCCTTTAGGTACGGAACCCTTAAAAACAAAAATTAAAAAAATAACGCCATTTGTAAAAAGTAAAACTATACGAATGCCTTTAAGATCTGCAGACGAAGCCACAAACGGCAGCTAGTTGATTTAGATAATAAAAACTTTACTTACATTTGTAGAAACTGCTTTAATCTTTTTAATATTTTTTCTCATCTCACTGTATGAAGGCGATAGTTTATAAATCCAGTCAATGTGATAGAAAATGTTGCTTCCTCTCTGAACGGATAATTTTAGTATTTTGTTAATTGTTTTGTAATAAAAATTACTGTACACGTTTTCAAAGTCTTGTATTTTTCCCATTGCCGCCACTATAACAAAATGGATTATGAAAATTAGTAAGTCGATTCTGTGGTCTAGCGGTTCGGCGTCGGACTTGACTTTCTTGACATCCCGGATTCGATCTCCGGGTCGGGCAACAAAAAAACTTTGTAAAATGTACATTTCCAATTTTCTAATAAAAATAACGTTGCTCGGGATTGGATATGTGCCCGGTTGGCGATAGGTTTGCCACCTATCACATTTGGGACTTAGTGTCCTCGGCTTGTCGCGGGCAAAGCAACAACCAAGGCAGGTTGTGCCTCCGCCTGCTTCGGCATTCGGGAATGTAGGTGTGAAGATACATTTATAACATTAGTTGTACTGTATTTACAAACAAATTTTCATCCATACATCAATTCAAATCAATTACTTCTCAAGTTCTGTTCGAACTTGGAATATTCTCCATATTGAGAATAGAAATAGTTTATAGAAGTTTTCTCTCGCACGTTCTTTAATTGTTTATTATAGTAGTGTCATCATATATATAACTAATATTTATTAAATATTTATTATTAAATATAAATTTAGATTAGGTCAGCCAATTTAAAAATAAAAGTATAAAGTGTAAAAAGTGTAAAGCCGAAGTGCATAACTTAAATAATAGTACTGCACCTACGTTTCTGACCACGAAATATTTATTTTTTGATCGGTCAGTTGACACGGTAATGTAATATACAGTATCTTTTTTCATGCGAAAATTCGTCTTTACCTAAGAGTCTCAGATTCGGTGTGCAATTAGTATGCCAACCTTCATGGTTGCGCTGAAGTGAAAAACGGTCGATATAATTCCGTTCTATTTAATTTCTAACCAATTGGTAATTGCGATTTCTTAATGTTATTTTGACTTAATGACACCAAGTATTTACTTAATATGGCAAAGTATGAACAAGAATATAGATTAAACGG
>NJDD01000288.1:41332-76882 GCA_002245505.1 Calephelis nemesis
CCTTACCTTACCTACCTTACTTACCTTATATAACTCAAGAACAGCTAAACCGGTTCGGCTGAAAATGGATGGGGAGCTTACGGTAAATTCATTGTATCCCGTTCGGCTGTTCGAATAACATTTCACTTTATCTCATACAAACTGAATAGGTGGAATAAAGTTCACCGGAACAGTTAGTATTCTATTTATATAAAATTGTGAATCCCCATTTCGTGCGGTCGTCGCATCACGCCTAAATAAATGGACCTAATTTCACTAATTCTTTTTTGTTCTGTTACGATAAGGTTTTATGCAAAAAAGGGAAAAATTGCAATAAAAAATCGTTTATCCACACAAAAATTAGTGGATCAAGCGATACGAAGTCCGCCGGGTTGGCTGGTAGTAATAAATAAATGTTGCGAAGTAGTAAGGAACTGGGATTTTCTTAACATGTCAACCCTTTCTTCTCACGTTGGTGCAGGTCTCCTGTGTATTATACTCCGTCTTCCTTCATGGCAGGCAGCTAGCGAGCTAGAAAATTGTCTATAATGGCTGTCTGCCATGATAGCTTAATTGGGATCCTGTCCGTGATCATTACATCTGATAAATTTACTGAATCAGTAGTTTGCCGAATTTTATCTTAATGTATCTACATAAATTACGTGTCACGTTGTTTGTCCGCGACGGACTCCTAAACTACTTAACCAATTTCAATCAAATTTGCACATCGTGTGCAGTTTGATCCAACTTGAAAGATAGGATAGCCTACATCTCAATTTATGATTTAAAAAAATTACCATCCGAGCGAAGCCGGAACAAGCTGCTAGTGTCCCCTGTCTACGGTAGATGGTAACAATAAGACAACTAGTGGTAGAAAAACTCATCTTAGTAGGGATCCATTACATTACCTATTACTTTCGCCAAAATAACATTGTCATGTTCCGGTTTTCGGCTCGGAGGGTAGGATAGCCGGTAGACTTGTACAATCAGCCTAGCAGTAACACCTCTTCTATATAATATATTTTCTATTCAGTAGTGAATAGAATAGGTGTAGATCTATGGTGTTGAGACCACACTGTCAATTACTGTCAGGAGAGCTGAGTGCTATTTCGTCGTTATTCATCAGAAAAATATATTTTTCAACACTGCATATATAAACAACGGATTATGTTGTATGTTAACTTGTGTGTGTGTGTGTGTCTGTGTGCGCACGTGTGTGTTGATGATATAGCACACACGCACGCGCGCACACACGCACGCGCGCACACACGCACATACACATACACACACACACGCGTATACCGACACGTAAAGTTAATAACAGCCTCCTTTTCCCATACAGGGTCAAAAATTGAATTTAATCCCAAATTAAACAGTTGTATTATGATTGTGTTATGGGTACATGAGTCAGCGACACTAATACATACATACTAACTACTAAATTAATACAAATGCAATAAATGCACGAAGAACCAGAAAACAAATTCGTTAGTTAAAACTTGATTATAAACAAATAACAATTTATACGCTATTTATTACGCTTTAGGGTAATTTATATTCAGTACATAATGTTAATTTATAATTAATTACCAAATCTAAAGAACTTAAGTTATAAGTTTTTCATATTATTTATTTTAATTGAAATGATAATAAGTGTTTGTAGTTACACAAAATGTAGGACATGAACAATAATGGCTGTCCTTTGCTATGTAGCTGACATGGTAACTGGTAGTATTATTATTACATATGATTAATTTACCGATTCAATTATTTGTTTTATTTTTAAGCTAGCTGTTCCGGCGAACTTTGTACTACGCGTTCAGTTTGTATGAAAAAAAAATGCTGAGTTTCCTAGTTTCGTCGCTGTTGCAAGGGATAAAAGTTATTGTATGTTCATTTACTGGTTCTAAGCTACCATCCCATTCATTTTCAGGGAAATCGGTTCAGCCGCTCTTTAGTTATATAATATAGTCTAACAGACACAAGTTTCTTATATATGTACATTGTTAATTGCTTCGGCAAACCTTAGTTCCACCCGTTCAGTTAACATTTGAGAAATTAAGATGTTACTTTTTCTAGTTTTCTCTCAATCAAACTTGTAGGTAGCATCTAGTAACTCTCAATCAAGTTCACGCGCATACCTCTGAAGACGTAGGGAGAATCACAACCAGGTCACCCACGACTAGCCAAAGATACTAAGTCCAACAATGTGATAGGTGGCAAACCTATCGCCAACCGGGCACATATCCAATCCCGAGCAACATTATTTTTATTAGAAAATTGGAAAAACCATTTTTTTTTGTTTTTAATAGTTGCATTACAAACAATTTAATGTAGTAACATTACATAAAACCCAGTTCAATATACATTAAGATTCATGCATTATTATGCATAGGTATAATACAAAAAGTTACTAACGAATTTGATCAAGATTATAAAATTTATATAAAACCAACTCAGAATCATGATTTTTTTTTAAATAAGAAACATTTAAACCTGTTACTTATTAGCTGAGTAGTCACTTAACAAACATGCAAAAAATACAGTCGGATTGATAACATCTTATTTTTGAGTTTAAACCTCAACTCCGTATTGGTGCCGGTCCTCTATGTAGAATATACTAAATGTTTGGCAGCTCGCAAGAGGCGAGCAAAGGCGAAACCAACAAGACTGTTGATGGCAGAGTGCTATGCAACAACATCTAAGGGTAGGGATCCTACCAAATTTACCTAATATTTCTACCAAATGGCAATATCACCTTCTGTATCAGAAGGTACAGTAGCTTGCACAATTAACCTAACACTGTCGCCACATTACATCAACGCACCTACAATATCTATGGTGTCCACAGGCCAGAGTTATTCCTTACTAAAACAGGGAAGCCGCGTGCTTGTTCGTTGTTTTTTAACGTCAAAAAATACATTATTATAGATTTTCTTTGTTTCAATATAAATTTTGCACTGATATTTCTCTATAACATGTACAAATAAGCATAAAATGAAAATGAATTAAACTTACGACAAATTGATCTCATAGCAAATATTGAAATATCATCCATTGTATCGAAATCTCCCAAACCAGACTTCATTCCCAAAGCATCCACTAATTTTCGAGATTGTTCATTGAAAATAACTTGTAATTCATCCACAACATTTGTTGAGAAGGAGTTTCCCAAACTTTTAATATGTTTTTTCCATTTTTCACCTGCGAATGGATTTAAGATTTCATTTTTTTTTTTCAAAGAACATCTTAAAAGCAGATTAATATCTTAAAGGAAGATTATTAACTGCATTTTGGCACAATATGGTGATTTTAGTGTATGTAGTAGGATTACATTTCTTTGTATTGTCATTTGTAAATATTGTTTCTGTTTGTGACAATTATACAATCAACAAAACATGCATTAAAAATATGAAAATACAAATTTATTTTCCAAGAAGTTGTCCTTACAACTATAGCTGTCAGTGGCTTAAAAGCTGGTAAGTCTCCACAAAGTGAGAGTACGTGCCGTCCTCAAAGTTTCTAGTAAGTGAGTATTTTTACGTCCCTAAGAGAGACAGAAGTACAATTAGAGAACTATTTAAAAATAAACTCTATTTAAACTTTGATACTGGGGCAAAAACAAGCAAACAAATAAATGTCCCTGTACAAATTACACAAATTGACCCACCTTTTTTATTACGCTGTTAACAATACACAGAAAATTTAGTTATATAACTACCAGAAAAAAATCCCAGGCCTTGAAAAAATTAGGTACCAGACACTAAGTCCCACAATGTGATAGGTACTCGTAATAATAGTAAGCCTGTCGCCAACCGGCCATATATCAAATGCCGATCGAAGCTATTTTTTGTTATAAAACTTAAAAAATCACATTTTCTTGAGATGTCTGGGGCAAAATCCATGTATTTTTCAAAAATACATGGAACATTATCAATTGTGAAACAGGGAACACCAGATTGTTTAATAATGATTACTGTTTCAAGATTGACAATGTGGACATAAACGATGAATTTCACGTTGCAATGCAGTTTGAATATTTCTTTACCAATGTTACCCTACCTGGGAAAGATCAATAGTCGATGCTGGCGTTGAATTGTTAAAGAAAATTGATGAAGCCTTGGAGGACTACCACGATGCACTCGGTGTATTCTGTGATTTGTCTAAGGCATTTGATTGAGTTAACCAGTTACTCTGTCTAATCACAAAACTTAGCCATTATGGAATTAAAAATATTTTTTTTTGATTTCTTTTTTGGGCGGAAGAATTTAGAAGGTTGAGATTAATGATATAAAATCGACAGGTCCTGTTGTTACCATGGGTGTCCCTCAGGGCTCACTTCGGGGACCGTTTTTGTTCCTCATATACAAAAATGACTTGCTTCATTACTTAAGAGATAATTACGGAACAGTATTAGACGCGGATGACTTTTCACTATTATTCAAAGTGAAAAGATAACTGGGTAAGTATGACTAAACGGACTATGTGATTTCAAAAGTTGGACACTGGTTCAATGTAAACAATCTCTTTCTAAATGAAAAGAAAAACTGAGTGCATCAAATTTTAAAGCTTAATGTAAGGTAGGTGGATACCAATGGAAAACTCAATAGGAACAAACTGGACCTAGCAGATTCAAAAACATATTTAGGAATCACTGTAGATAAAAAGTTACAAACTCATTGTAAAGTTTGCCATAAGATTAAGAAAATAAGGCAGTTAACAGATGTTGAAGCCACTACGACTACTTATTTTAGTTATTTTCACAGCGTCATGTCTTGTGGTATTCTCCTCTGGGAAAACTCGGCTGAGGTAAACACAATATTTGTCTTGTAAAAGAGGGCTACACGGGCAATTTGTAACGGGGGCCTAAGAGTTTCCCGCAGGAAAAACATTTAAAAAATAAATATTTTTACGGTGGCTTCTTTTATTATATTTTTGAATGCTTATTACATGTCCATAAAATATAAGTTTGTTTAAGAAAAAATGTGATGTACATACATTAATACAAAAAAAATAAAAACAATCTTGCTGTGCATAAGTCTCATTTGCACAGAATCAGTTATTCTTTTATGGCCAATGTATACATTTTTACAATAAACTTTCCGAGCATAATAATAACCCGTTGACCAATGAGATAGTCATATTTCACGTTCGTTTGCGAGTTTATTATGTTGTGAGTGTCAATCATCAAATTACATTTTTGGTGATAGTTCTTACCTGTTGTTACAGTTATACCTTCTCCAAGAAAATCTAATGTAAAATCATATGGATATGGCTTATCCAAAAATACGTTTGTTACAGCTTTAATTTCTTCAAGATCTGAAATACCTACGGATGATATAAACACGTGATCAATAGTTACGATAACGATTTAGTTTTAGCCGTGATATAAACCTACCAATTTCTTAGGAGATAGCTGTGAACATTTTTCGTGACTATCAAATGAGGTAAGGTTCGATAAACTACCTTTATAAGTTATAAAGTTATATCTTTATAAGTTTTCCCCGTGTTGCCAGGCAGCTCGTAAAAGGCGAGCATAGGCTTATCGTCGCTAACACCGTGACATCTGACTAGGTTGTAGAGTTTCGCAGCGACTCGCCCGGATTGGTACCACCGCCTTACCTATTCCTGCCGCCATAACGTCATGACGTGTTCCGGTCCGGAGGGTAAGGTAGCTGGTAAACTTATTTTTGCTCGAGGCCTAACATCCTGACCTCAGATTGGCAACGCATCATTAACATCTTTGGTGTCTCTAGGCGGCGTGAATTTCTTACCATCAGGAAATCCGCCTGCTTGTTTGCCTTCCTATAACATAAAAAAATACAGTTTTATTACAAATATTGAACAATATGGGAACTTGTGTATTTAAAAGTATATACGTTTCCATACTGTTGTTTTCCCCGTGTTGGTCCGGGCTCCTTTGCAGAATAGACCAACTGCCTTCCTGCCAGGCAACACGTAAAAGGCGAGCATAGGCTTACTATCACTTATTCCGTAACATCTAACTAGGTGGTAGAGTTTCGTAGCGACTTGCCTGGATTGGTACGACTGTCTTATCTATTCCTGCCACCATAACGTCAGCGCTTACCATTGATGTCTGAAGTTGGGAGGATAGGGTAGCTGGTACATTTGCTTTTACTCGAGGTCTAACATCTCGGCCTCAGGTTGGCAGCGTGCCATTACCACCTTTAGTGTCTCCACGTGGCATAAATTTCTTATTATCAGGAAATCTATCTACTTGTTTGCCTTCCAATATCAGAAAAATAAGAAAAAACATAACCAAGTTAGTAAGAACTTATACTACTTTAACGCAATAGTGTTGTCATATTAGTTTTGTTATCAAACAAATTGTAGCAACTACTTTAATTTACAAAATAATATAAACAGGTGATCTCATGGCGTCAGTAAACCCCAGCAAAAGACGAATCTGCTTGCGGCAATTTTAATATAATCGCGGTAATAACAAGTTGACTGCTCGTCTTGACGCGGCACCCCGCAACTGCAGCACCGCGTAAACCGCTTAGGGGCTTCGTCGAAGCGCACAAGTGTGTAAGTGTGTCGATTCAAACGTTTGGTAGGTCGTTTCCATACTGTTTCGTATTCACATCCCTCGAATTCTTTAAATATTCAAATTTTTACTTACTTATGAAAGGAGTTGGGCCTAACATTAGCAAAAACGGTAACTTTGTTTTTTCTGTCTTTCGACCAGCGTCGCGTATAACATTAACCATTCCTGCAAAATAAAATCCCAGTAACAATAAAAACATTTTTTTTTAGTTTCATATCATCGTATAAGTCTCATTAATTCCAAAATCAGGCGCTTGAATGTTTGGGTTCATAATAAACATGTTATTTTATTTCAATTAAAAAATATCGATTCTTGGGTGAAAAATCTCAGTTTATCATGGTAAACGCTTTATCAAACTCAAATTTGAACTCTCGGAACTTCGCAGTTAGGGTAAAGATTGAAAATAGATATAAATATTGATATTTAAAAATGTTTTTTTTCTAATGCTATGAGTATGTGTGGACAAAATTGCGGGCGAATTATGTAAGTAGTAAATAGACATCCCTGGATATATTACACAAATGGATCCAACCGCGAAGAAATCAAAAGTAAATGTTTTATGGTCTGAGGATTTTTCTAATAAATCGAAATCGACATATATAAAATAATGTAAAAAAGTCGTGTTATTTACTCTATCTATAACTCAAGAACGGCTTAACTGATTATTAAAATTGACAGGGAGGTAACTTACAACCAGGAGACAGGCAGAATATTTTTAAGAAATACAGATTTTTCAAACGTCTGCCCCGTCGAGAATTGAACCCGAGCCTCGGGGTTGGTCGTTATTTGGCGTCGTTTACGCTAACCACTCTACCAGTGCGGTCAATCTTTAAGCTGATGAATAACAATTAATTCAAAGATTTGTTTAAAATTAAACTTTTCATCTTGATCTAAAATAAACTTTGCGTGGACAAAATTTTGGATCAACAAATATGGAAAATATACACAAATTGATCTAACCCCAAAGTAAGCAAATTTTATGCTTGTGTTATAGGTATTAGTGATTGATACTCATGCAGAGAAATACGTATATAAAAAAGGATCTTCACGCCCAGATCCCCGAAAGAAAGAAATTTCTGATACAAAAAAGTTACTATACTGTAAACTATTACTTAGTGGATAATTTAAAAAGTAAAATCTAAAATAGATCGGTCCGCTTCAATTTGCAACACCTTAAGGGTTACATACTATGTCCTTCAAACAACTGTTGGGAATAATTTGTAATAACTTTTTTTGTGAAATATGAAGCAATAAATGATTGATTGATTGAGGTAGGCAGAGTCACAACCAGGGCATCCACGACTAGTCGAAGACACTAAGTCCCACAATGTGATAGGTGGCAAGCCTAACGCCAACCGGGCACATATCCAATCCCGAGCAACGTTTTTTTGTTAGAAACTTGAAAAAACCATATTTTCTTTTTGTTGTCCGACCCGGAAACGAATCCGGGACCTCACGCAGGCAAATCCAATACTTGGACCGCTAGACAACAGAAGTGAAATACGAATATAAATTACGGTACACATTAATAATAAACACCCGGATAACTCTGATGTGGACCAGACATGGATAAAAACATGTGTTCATATGCCAGTGTATTTTAGTTTTTGCGTTGATTGTCAGGGGTTTCTACATTTGATATGTTTATTACATTCAGTACCTTTTTACGCTCGACTCAACTCTTGCAGTGTTTTCAGCATGTAACCATTTCGATTTCGGTAAATTCAGTTAGAATATGAAGGGAAGGGCCAAATGGTAGAATGAGGCTCCTTCTTTGGGGATCTCTGAGGTGTATCCATTTGGTGATAGCACCGTGGACAACTGGTTATGCATACGCTATATTATACGAAAAAATGTTTGCTAAACAATCGTGAAATACTTGACATTTAACGATCTTTTCGTGATTTCGTTTAGGTGGGCATGATATTTTAAGCTTCAACTTCGAAAACGTCTGAAGGTGAATCTCAAAGGGCAAAAGTGATAAAAAAATATTACCCTGTATAGTAAGTAACTAAATACTGGGTGGAGCAATATCTCTAAGCAAGTTTGTTTAACAGTCGACACGTAACATATAGATATAGAAAAACGGATTTCGGTATACCATCTTACAAGGGTGCGCCGTAGTGCTAAACCATTGGTTATTTTGTAACCAATGGTTGAGTGTGCGTTTTTGTTTAATAAGTCCAAGTACCTATTTACTTACAGCAAAATACAATTACAGACTATTTTGTTTTTGAATTTCGTTTTAGCAGTTAGGTATTTATTTTTGTATAATTTGGTTTTTGTGGTAATCAAAAGCACCACTTGCACTTTTATTGAACACTTACTATTAATTAAAGGTTTTTTATATGTTTAAAAAATGAAATACTTACAATCACAAAATTAAAATATAAATATGAAGTGGTAGTTATAATACTGATGGCACGTAGCCCTATCGCAAGTAAACGCGCTGTACGGCCGTAGGTATTTAATCCAAAATCTGGGCCGACTTAAAACACTGTACATTACATAACCGTGACATTACACTTATACTAACAAAATGTAAGATTGTTTCATAAAGTACAACTTATATCGTTTTAAAATACTCTGATCTATGATGCTATTTTGTTAGTATTTAAGCTGTATTTTATCTTTCTTCTTAGTTTTAAAGTATAGATATTGTCATGGAATGGACTTCCTAAAAATATTTAAGCAAAGAAGGTATTACCAATTGTACCGCCTCGGAGAGCATATGCATTTCCAATAAAAGGGAACATAGGGTATGTTGGTAAATGGCTTAAACTTTTATATTTCCATCTGCCGCGCCAGACAACTGCCAAAACGAAAACCAGAAGTAACAGATACAGGAACATCTGCACATATAATTATAAAATTAAAAACGTAATAACCCTAACCAAACTAGCCTTAAGATACTAGCTAATGCTATCTTAATAAAAACTTATCCTATGAACCACCTCAATCACTACTACTTTCAAACAAAATTCGCATCGAAATCGGTCCTTTTGTTTAGGGTTTATGATTCCAGAGACAGAAATACACACTCTCACACAGACACAATATTTATACCAAAATTTAGTAATGTTTAGTTCCATTATTTTGATCTAGTGATAGATTGATAGATTGTTGTAGATTTTTTAATTTTAAAGGCTTTTAGACGCAATTTCAAATGGTACTGATTTCTCAATTCAGTGGGGAAAGAATCAATAGCAAGCAATTCCATTGTAAAACGTATTAAGGTTTTTTGTATCTACCCACGATGAAATGAATTTGTGTTTATAAATCAAAAACATTGTTTAGTAGTTTAAGTTTTAGTCCTGATGATGGTGTTATGAGCGAAACCGGTAGGCTATTTACAAAATGATAAGTGGTACATTAAACAGTACAAGTGTTTCTTTATTTAAAATTATGAACCCTACTTATTATTTTAAACTTTAACTATCGCAATCTTGACTACAGGATAAGACTACGATATAAGAGATTGAGGTACAACCAGAGTAGCCATGACTAGCTGAAGCCACTAGGAAAGGCCCAGTGATAGGCGACAATCCTATCACCAATTACTTATGTTACTACAGATAACCTTCATAAAATTAACAATTCTTTTAAAGGACAGTCAATACGCTTTTATAATAAAGTCCCTAAAGACATACAATCGCTGCCTTTCAAAACAATTTAAACATATTATAAAAAGACAATTACGTAAAAAAGGTTGTTATAGCATTTCACAACATCTATAGGAAAAAACACCTTTGGTCTAAGCTAAGAAAGACATTTATTTTATTACAATCATTTTGATTCCTTGTAATATATATATATCATATTATATTTATTTTGTTGTTGACATTTATATGATTGGATTTTATTTGAAGTTACTGTATTATTTTCATTAATTTAAATAGCAAACATGGATTTACATTTAAGTGTCACATTAACATTAATTTATCAACAATAATACAAATTAATAATTAATTTCGCCCAGTAAAAAAATGTTATTATATCATGATTTTCTTACCTATGCTAATGATTAAAAACATACAATTAATTATCACACATTATATCACACATTGGTAATTTATATATTTCTCCCAATTTTTTTAGGAAACAAAATGTTTAAATAGATGTAATTTTATGGATTGGGTACATCGCACCCTCAGTAATATAAGGGCACTATCCAAAAAACTACTTTTTGGGAAATCGTGTTTTAAGATACAGTATTTTCCCGATAATATCATATGTTAAAATAAATATAATTACCGAGTTATTCTTATATTTATTCTCTTTCTGCTAGCACTTACCAGTATCGAATATCATTTTGTGACTTTATCATTCAAAATTCCAGTCGTGTATGGGATTTTAAATGTGAAAATTTTGACTTGGGCCCTTATATTACTAAAGATGCGACTTATAGTCGGTAGCTTTATTTTCTGTACCCACTGTATGGTTATAATTATATTATTTGTAGTATCTAGGTTAGTAAGGGTAGTCACTAGGTTAATAATAATCTGTTAAAATGATAACTATTGTTAAGTTTATTGTGTGATATAAATATTTGTGAATGGACAACTTTATTTATTTAAGTAACATTGACATGTTTTAAGAGTAAGACGCCTTACCTACAAAATAAATATAATTTGAGTTTGAGTTTAAACCTAATATTGTCCAATTCGTAGCAATATTATTTTTTTTAAAAATTAAAAAAATGTCGTTTGTCTGCCGAACCCGGATATCGAAGCTCAAGCCTCAGAAGTCATGTCCAATACCGGACTACAGAGATGAGAACAATCTTATTTTAGCTTCATAAATTGTGGGTATCCAGTAAACTTGCACATTAAGACACGGGACAACGTATCACTTTTGCCGTCTATGGTGTCTAGGCCGAAGCTATTTCTTACCACGGGGAGAGTCAAGTGTCTTTATTGTTTCTCACCAAAAAATCATTTAATAATAATTAAAGCTCAGTAAAACTGAAAAAAACAAATTCAATTTTAATAATTGTCATCTAACAAATAAAATAAAAATATGGAGTGACAAACATAAAAAAATATTTTAGGCGAGCCAAAAATCTTTTCTTTTCAGTCGGTTAAAAAAATATCACTTTACCTTGCAAAAAGTATTTTTTAACACAGACTAAGGAAATGCTCAACACAATCAATGGTATACAAATGCACTGAAACTTCTGATCGTTTTGTTTTTAAAACCTCTTTTTAAGCAGTTTTAATTATTATGCATTAGTTTTACAATGCTAACCAGTTTAATAAAACAAATAATATTTAAGTTTGTCCTTCTTTGATACATGTAAGTACGTCGTGTAATAGACGGCTAGTATCGTATCGACGCGGAAGTTGGCGGATCGGTACAGGTTGCCTTCAGAAAAGGTCCTATTTGCGGTACAAATTATTATAACCAGTAGGTATTAGGTACACACGGAATTCCTTCACGAGATCCCGTTTTAATGCGATACGGATTTCGTATACCGATACCATACCATACTGCCATACCGTACGGAATTTTACCCATGTTGGTCCGGGCTCCTTTGCATAATAGACCTTTTTTCCAGGCAGGTCGTAAAAGGCAAGTATAAGCTTTCCGTCACTAACATCATGACGTCCAAGTAGGTGGTAGAGTTTCGCAGCGACTCATCCTAATTGGTACCATCGCCTTACCCATTTCCTGCCGCCGTAACGTCATTGCTTGCCGTTGACGTGTTCCGGTTCAGAGAGTAAGGTAGCCGGTAAACTTACTTTTGCTCTAGGCCTAAGATCCCGGTTTCAGGTTGGCAACGCACCATTGGTGCCTCTAGGCGGATTGTTCATGAATTGGATGGCTTGACGTAATGAAACGCATAGCTTAATGTCGTCCTTTGCACAGCGTATTTTCATTACTTAGCCAAGTAAGCTTCTTAAATACGGGTATTAGAGTCTTCAGCTAGTCTTGTTTTGCTTCTGCCTTATCCTTCGGGGATATGGGCGTGACGATACATCAACTTGCCCGAGTACGCGCTTGTCTATTTCTGCAGCAACAATGTCATTTTCGTGCGATATCGAGATCTGTAGGGTTACTTTTGAATATCGATTTCACGCAAATTGGAAATTTGAATCGGATTTGTCATTTTAGGTACTCTGGGACACAGTAATAGCAGATGATTAACATTTAGTTACAACAAAATTAAATTAATCTGATAAAATCACCTACTGATTATTTACCTATTAATTAAACCTTAATAATTCGCTAGTATTGTGTTTAAGAGTACCTACCTACCAAAAGTGACAGATCCGATTCCGATTTTCAATATTGCATATATCCGAGATTCTAGAGTAGGTAACCCTACAGCTGGTCTAGAGGATGAAGAGTCGTGTTCTTGTTCATTATCATTTTGTTTGTTTGTATCTTCACGCCCATATCCCCAAAGAGGTAGGCAGAGGCATAACTACGCACCCACGACTAGCCGAAGACACTAAGTCCCACAATGTGATAGGTGGCAAGCCTATCGCCAAACGGGCACATTTCCAATACCGAGCAACATTAATTTTTTGTTAGAAAATTGAAAAAAAAACCCAATTTTCTTTTTGTTGCCCGACCCGGGATTCGAACCCGGGACCTCGTGCAGTCAAGTCCAACAACAGGACCGCTAGACCACAGAGACGTTCATTATACATTTGTAAATATTATATACCTACCACTAGCCGCTGGCCGCGTGGTTAATGGTCCACGGAAATATTTTTTACGATAAAAACTATCATATTCCATTCATTCATTTCATTTCATTCCATTAATCCAAGTAACCCTCTATGTGTGTGCGGAATTTCATGAAAATCGGCTAACAGTTTTTGCGTGAAGGAGTAACAAACAATCAAACATACATTTTTGTAGTTAAAAGTATCTTCACGCCCTTATCCCCGAAGAGGTAGGCAGAGGCACAACCAGGGCACCCTCGACTAGCCGGAGATACTAAGTCCCACAATGTGATAGGTGGCAAGCCTATCGTCAACCGGGCACATATCCTATCCCGAGCAACATTTTTTTTTTATTAGAAAATTGGAAAAACCCAATTTTCTTTTTGTTACCCGACCCAGGATTCGAACCCGGGACCTCATGCAGTCAAGTCCAACAACTGAACCGCTATACCACAGAGGCGATTGGGGTTTAATGATAAATCACGCTTAAAATTATAAAATTGTAAAATTATAAAATATACCATTTTATAATTTTACATTATTTATTAGTTAAAAGTGTAACATAAGTAACTAAAAATAAAATACAAGTTGATAACTAAAAGTATCCTGTTGCATCAAAGGCACAACAAAAATTAAAACTAAAGTAAGTAACAACAATTAATACCTAAAACAAATAATTTCATTACAAAATATGTTATTCAGTTACTTAGCTTAACAGGTTTTAGGTGTTAAGTAAATGAAACGGTTTTCTTAATGAAAACACTTTTTAAAAAGTTTAAAGATTTAGGTATATAGGTAGTCTACTTAACATCACATACCTAGTAATTTTTATATTTTATCACAGATGAATAACAAGCAAATGAAACAAGAGCGCTACATTTTCGAATTGTTTACGTTTTCGGTTACTTTTCGGTTGCTTTTAACAATGACAACTAAAATAAAAATTGACAAAGCGTGAGAAAAATTGGATGTTTGTAATTATAACAAAAGCGGCACCATCTGTTGATTTCTAAACCAACACCTGCGAACAAAGAACACTAAATGATTTAAACTAATACAATATTATCTACTTTTTAAATGTATAGGTATGTTTTTCTATAAACCGACATCACATTTTAATTTTTATTTATGAATAATAGATATAAACAAAAGAAACAATTGTTGACGTCTTCGGTTACTTTTCACAATGACAACTAAAATACAAATCGGCAAAGCGTGAGAAAACAATAAGGTGCTTTTAAATAAATAACAAAAGCGGCACCATTGTCATCACATCCTCTTCGGTAAGGGGCTCTAAGAGCACGAGCGCGAGGTCGGTCTGCAATAGATCCCTCGGCGGCATCTCGTTAAATCCAACGACGAACAGTCAAACGCTGAATTGATTTGTGAGATAAACTACAGTCACGGACGTCTTCGGTTACTTTTCACAATGACAACTAAAATACAAATCGGCAAAGCGTGAGAAAACAATAAGGTGCTTTTAAATAAATAACAAAAGCGGCACCATTGTCATCACATCCTCTTCGGTAAGGGGCTCTAAGAGGACGAGCGCGAGGTCGGTCTGCAATTGATACCTCGGCGGATAAATCCAACGACGAACAGTCACCCGCTAAATTGATTTGTTAGATAAACTACAGTCACGAGTGTTCAAACTTAAAAGAAAATGAGATGACTAATGTTCATTTAGTGTGTGATGATATCAAGAAATTATCCATTGTAAATGTAAAACATTATTACAACGTTAATTAACATCTACTTTAAATCTAAAAATAAGTTATCGAAGAACGATCTAAATACATAAATAATGCGAGGGGTTCTTACATTGCATAGTTTCATTTATATATAAATGTAATATTTATATACTGTAAAAATGAGTTATTTAGTAAAGATGCTTTATCAGAGTGCATAATGAAATTCCTCGCTATGTGCAAATGCACAATGTAATGTCTTTTGTTACGGTGGTAGGTATGTTTTAAGAAACTGCTGTAAACTAGTAGTTCTATTTATGTTTACTAAATTCAAAATTAATGGTTCAATGTTCAAACACTGGTTCAATGGTTCAATGTAAATAATCTTTTTTTGAATGAAAAAAAAACTAATTGTATTAAATTTTCAATGCCAAATGTGAGGCAAGTAGATACCAACGTACAACTTAATGGGAACAAGCTGGACCTTGTAGATTCTACTACGTTTTTAGGAATAACAATTGATAAGAAATTGCAATGGGGCCCACACATTGATAAACTTGCAATTAGATTAAGCTCAGCAGCGTATGCTGTTAAAAAAATGAGACAATTGACTGATGTTGAAACCGCTAGGATGGTTTATTTTAGTTATTTTCACAGCATCATGTCGTATGGAATTCTTCTCTGGGGGAGTTCTGCCGAAGTCAATACTATATTTATTTTACAAAAGAGAGCCATAAGGGCAATTTATAACCTAGGCCCAAGAGTTTCCCTGAGAGAAAAATTCAAAGAAATCAAAATTCTAACTGTAGCATCCCAGTACATCTTTGAAAATTTAATGTATGTTCACAGAAATTCAAGTTCATTTAAAAAAAATTGTGATATACACTGTGTCAATACTAGGAATAAAAATAATCTTGCTGTGCATGTGTCTCGTCTCCACAGAGTAAGCAATTCTTTCATGGGCCTATGTATACAATTCTACAATAAACTTCCCACTCATATGAAAGAACTTCCAATTAATAAATTTAAGAAATGTGTTAAATGTAAATTAAATCAAAAAGGTTATTATAACATTGCTGAATATTTAACAGATAAGACTGCTTGGGATTAGTTGCTCCTCATGCCAATCTCTTATAAAATATATTGTATCATTACATAAATTATTGTAAATCAATTTTAAAGTAAGAAAAAAAAAAGACAAGCCCGCTGAGTTTCTTGCCGGATCTTCTCAGTGTGCGGCCGCGTTCCGATCCGGTGGTAGATTTATTATTATATAGACCCGTCACAAGTGCCTCTTGTAGGTTTATGTGAAATAAAGATGATTTATTATTATTATTATTATTAATGAGTTAAAGCATAAAGTTAACTTTTAAAGTACTTTTAACTTTAGTTGTTTAATTAAATCATACCTCATAAATACACAGTAAAACTGACTGTGATGTAGTCTGTTAGGTTGTATATATAATATGTAAAACCAATAACTCGATCTGTTGAATACACAAAAAGAAATTAAAATATACTTCTTTTATATTGTATTGTGAACAAGATTACGGTTATGATGCAAAAATGTAATCAGTAAGTAAGTGTTACCTGTAACTGTTCTACTTTCAGAAATATCTATTGTAAGTACCTCAAGTTAAACATGTCTCACTCCTCACACTTTTCAGTACAACTCGTGTCATTAATTTTTTCAATATTATGCACCGTTTTTGCACGAGATTTACATTTTTTTTTTAAATGGCCCTTTTCGTTACACTTCGAACATCGATAAGATTTAAACCGGCACTTATCTGAAGAGTGATTTATTAATCCAAAAACTCGACACTTAGCTTGCGGATGATCGAATCTTCTTGCAGCTACATGACCACCACCCGACTCTCGCGCGCTTGCCCGGAACACTGACTCCTGCTTCACCTGCTCGCACCTTATCTCTCCGGGGGTGATCAGTCCAGTGCGTGCCTTCCGCGCACTAGCAGCTTGCTGAGCCAATTCCACCGCCTTTGTCAAAGTTAACTGCCTGGTATCCTGCTCAAACAGAGGATCACGCTCTGACCCCATCTTAAGCCCGTGCTGGGGCTAAAACGGTCTCGTAAAAGTGTATCCAAAGCCGCCCCAAACTCGCAGTGTACCCCAAGTCCTCTAAGTCGAGCAGCCCAGTCCTTAACCGTCTCACCATCCTCTTGAGTAGCACCATAAAAACTATCTTTGTTGGCAAAACTTGACCTTTTCGGTGTAAAATGATTACTGAGTACTTGCAATAGTTCTGTATACCCAACTTCATCCACTGTCTTCGGGTGAATTAAATTTATTAACAACTTGTATGCTTCGTCCGACAGATGTGTTAACAAAACGGCTCTTTTATGCTCTTCTGATTTAAAATCGTTTAAAAGAACAAACTGTTTTAATCGGCTCACAAATATGTACCAATCTTGCACTTTTGGGTCGAAATTTGAAATATTTCCAATAAAACTAGCCATTTTGTCCGTTAAAATTGACAAATATATATTTTTTAAATTGTGGGTATCCCGTCGTCGCCAATGATATATATTTAAGTAGTTAATAAAACACACGTTAGTCTTCAGAGCTACTTTAATACTGCCCTCACATGACACGCACATACATTAGGCTTCGTTATCTGCTGTGTACACATCGGCATATTATAATGCTGTGTACATACACTACAATAACCCCATATTTTTTAAACTCAAATAAAACAGGTGTGCGTACATTAACGTAGTTTGTTATTGGATCAATCACCTATACGATTAAATATTTAAAATTAGTGTTAATTATGGCACCTATAACTTGAAAATTTTTTTTTCGATGAGATGTAGTTTAAGCAAATATATGTATAAATATGTTTTCGGTGTTCAGCACAAGCGGGCGGAAGACATTTCATACAAAAAGTTTTTACTTTTTTGTCCCGTTTTCTTCTGTAAATTATATATATATTGCTTGTTTCCACTAATTTGGATAGGGCTCATCTTCGGGAGTTTTTTGGTTCATATTTAGAATATCACGTATAATGACTCCTAATTCTCGAGGCAAGTTTGTACTCAAACATCACGTCATGTGCGATTCTGCCAATTAAAAAAGTAAGTAATTTCTTCAAGTAACTGCTTCGGAACTTACTAGCGGGAGTGTTAGGATGTTTGGTATCAATATAAAGCACCATAGAATTGATGCCAGTTTGGTCCAACTTGCAATGAAAGTAACGAAGAAGCAAACGTTTAGTATTTCTAGCACAACTGTAAGAGTGCATCATTTAATTTTTCATTTCAGATTGCCACTACCTTTTGTGGAATTGTAGTCATGTATTGTTAATGATTTGCTTATTTATGTATTTCTTTCTTCGTCACTATTTTCTTATTTTCAAATAGTATTTTCGTCCTCTGAGTGCACGAAAATATTATTATCCTTTTCAGACACTTTTCCATCTTTTGAACGGCCATCATCATCCGTGCTAGCATCAACAATCCTTTGCAAGTAGTTTTGAATCCGCTCATCCAAAATCAAAACCCTCTTTAACTAAAAACTCGAACAACTAACATTATCACCAAAAAAATACTTACGTTAAAAGCAACAGGGGTGACGAGTTACCCTAGCATTGTCAATATAAAAAAACAACAACTTACATCAACACGTTGACGCATATTACTGATTGCATTCACTGTAATTAGAGAATAGATTGAGCATTAGACGGAGTCAAAAACAATACAAACTAAATATTGAAACTTTTTTCAAGTAGTGGGGTGACGGGTCACCCCTGTTGTCTTCCTAAGAAAGGATTCTTATTAGGAAATTTGTGTTATCTTTTCAATTTCTTACTTTTCTTGGACACGAGGAATCGATTCATCACCTTTGGAATTAATTTAATGTTGCACTGAGTTTTTATCAAACAAGAACTCTGTTTATGTCTATTATACCTGTATTAAAACTTTCGATTTTTCAACGTAGCTTCGAGTAGGATAGTCTCATTTTGATATGGTGAGTAAGTTACGTTGGATGAGTTTGTTGGATTTGGATTTTCTGTCTTTGCGTGAAGATCGAGATTTGACCTTAATAAGTAAGTCGTGCTTTGTCCGAGTAGATGTCGTTATTTTGGGATAAATGTCAGGAAAGTTATCGGAAAGAAAATCATACGGATTATGTGACACAGTACCGATAGGATCAATTGATTCTAGACTGGTTTCGTCCCAGTGGTGGAACGCTAAGGAAATAAAAAAATCGTAAGTCTCTGTCACTGTTATATTGGTAACGTTACTGTTGGCGTTGATTTTTGCCCTTTTTGTACTGAATTTAGTAAACAAATTCCTCTAATTTCAGGTGCCAATAAACCAATCTTAGTTCGGGGTAAAACTACTGTAAGTATTTATATGTGTGTAATTATATACTGTGTGTGGAATATCTTCAGTCTGAATATGATCTCCAGACATTATTTTTTCATAACGCTGTAGTTACCTTCGGATTTGTTAAGCATTTGGAGGCCAACGTCAACAATCTTACAACATACAATTTCTTGTGATTGTGAGTGGAGATATTTTAATTGAATGTATCACAGGTGAATAGAAAAGGGTGTGCAAAATTGAGGTGGGCTACTCCGGGTGCTCCAATAAATTTTTGTTACAGACATTCGAATCACAGTTGTAGTTAATTTTCCCAGAAAAAGAAGACGTCTTCCTTTAAAACCAAAGTAAGTGATTTAGCCATGTTCAAAAAGTTCGGTATGAAACGCCAATAATATGATACAAGGCCTTAAAATGATTGTATATCGTAGTAGTATATGTATATAGTAGTTAGTCACAGCTTTGATTTTTAATGCATTGAGTTTGACGCCGTAATTACTTATGATTTGTCACAGATAAGCAACTCCATTCAGAGCAATTGATACTAAATTACCTTATTAACTGATAGTTAATTATCGATGTGAGCTGGTAAATCGTGGCTAAAATATTATATCGTATACCTAGATAAAGCATGTAGAGCCCTAAAGACCTGAGAGGTAGGCATTCATAAATTTCTGCAAAGTTGCGGGGACATTTTATAATTCAAATGTCATTCGATTAAATTGGAAATATCAGCCTAGGACGGTGGATGCAGACTTTGTGTTTGAAAGCCGGATGTTAGATTGTTGTAAAGAAATATACCCAAATTGGTTAAGCATCTCTGAGATTTAATAAATGGGATAAGACTCTCCAGTAGTAATCTCGTTTCGTTTCCTATAATCTATGACTATTTTCTATATTTGTTGAAGCTGAGAGTTAATCTTCTTGGAAACTACCAATGTAGGAAAACGCCATGTTGAATTAGAAGGTTCTATCACATCGTCTTTTAACAATTTGTCAATTTGTAATTCTGCTTCTTTTACCACGTGTTGGACCGGCCCCTTTGTAAAATATACCATCTATCTTACTGCCAGGCAGCTAGTAAAAGGTAAACCTAGGCTTACCGTCACTAATATCGTGACATGTGACTAGGTCGTAGAGTTTAGCGGTGATTCTCCCAGATTTGTGCCACCGCCTTACCTATTCCTCTCGTCATAACATCAGTACTTGCATTGAGGTGTTCCGGTTGGAGTACCTACCTAGGCGGCCTAACTTCTTACTATTAAAAAATCTGTCTTCTTGTTTATGTTCCAATTTCATTATTATAAAAAATAATTATGACATTTACGAAGTCGATAGTGAAATGGTTCATAAAATCTAGTGGATATTCGGTTAAATGAAATGTATCGAAATATTTAGAAAGTATATTAATTAACGCTTCAAGACTGACGCAATTAGAAGACTCTCGTTATTAAAATGAGAAATTCGTAGCAGTCATAGCATTTTGCTAGTTCTTTTAGTCGCCTTTTAGTAAATTTAGATAGTGATAGTATAATACTATACATCTTTCGTTAAAAAGTATAGAGTAGGGTAAAGGTGAGGATAAGGATAAGTAAGTTTTAATTTTTAACTTTAGGAAAATATCTTTCTCGGAGATGTGGGCAATAGTAATTATTACTCTTCATTTTAACGTAACAGTTTGAAAATATGAAAGAGAGTTTCAAAGATAATGCTAGTCTGTAATTATACTTTCCATGAGTAATAGGATTTTGTTCTGAATATTAGAAGAAGAAATATGGATAGATGTAGACACCGGGGGAGACATTCTACTATTAAATTAAATATTCAAGGTGCGGACAAAGTCGCAGGCTATTGATAATGTTTAATGTTAACACAAACATATTTTTATTTAATTCTATATGGTTTCAATTCAAAATCTATGTATACACTAAACGCGTTCGTGGCTCCACTCCTTGTTTTAGTCATGTTCAAATAAATTCGACCTTGTCGAAATGGAAGTTTTTTGATCAATGGTGACCGCGGAAACGACAGATTGGCAACTTTATAAAACCCCTGAAAACAAGACAGTTGAATAATGAATGAATTGGATTGGTTTCAAAATACGAGTACCTAAGTATGTCATATAATTTGTTTAAAAGCTAATAAATGATACCTGAAGTAAATAATAACATAAAAATGAAATATCATCGTTTTTATAAAATAGAAAATGTAATAAATTAACAATGTAAATTAAGAAAAGTTGAAAAATATTTATTTAAATTATTGTAATTATTTTTGAAATACTACAATATCAAAATTTAAAATGTTGTCCAAATACTCCTTAACTCTATCGTTAGCTCGACCTTGTTGAAGCTTAGTTGTTAAGAACTTCTGGACACAACTTCTGTAACTTTTTTGTCGATATTATTTTACTCTTTCTGGAATTTTATTATACACAAGTACGCTAGTGTCAATATATTACTCCGATGATTTTTTTAAATCTAAATTTTTGTCTAGCAATCTAATCGTTATTTCTACTGTTTACACGGCGTTTATCCATAGTTTATGTAAATTAATCTTTATTTTTGGAGAGGCATTATATTTTTGTATTTATTTAAACTAAGCACAGTCACGCTGTAATTCTCCTTAAATACCCGTCTTAGAGATGCTTTAACTCCAATTTATTAATTGCTCGTATTATAATAAAAATAGTTTGTTATTATATAATGTACTAAATGTCAAATTATGTAACTAAAATAGACGAGTTTCGCAGTCTGTACGTCCGTGAGCAGTTTAAATAACCCCAATTTTCACAAAAGCAATAGCTTTCTCATTATTTAATTTTATTGCATATCCTAACCTACTCGATATTACAATTTGGAATACGCATTTCACATATTAAGTCTTACTAGATTGGTTGCGTCGAACGATTTATGAACTAGAGGTAGCGTGTACTTTTATTTTTACCCTTAAAAACTCACCCCCTCCCATTTCCCTACCTAGAATCGCGTGTAATTTATTTTTCCTTTCATTTGTACAATATTCTCTTCCTTTTCCAAAAAGTTTCTTTCACTACATAATTTTTATTTTTATATGTTTTAAAGGCTTCATCACCTTTTTTATAGAAGAGGAGGCAAACGAGCAAGTGAGCCACCTGATGAAAAGTGATCACCGCTGCCCACGGACACGGATCTATTTGTCATGATTTGGATCCTTTCTTAGGTTTTTAAATATTAAAGATGTGTTATCGGCAAATAACATAATTTAACGTAAGCTTTAAATAGCTGTTAGTAGACCATTAATGTAAATCAGAAAAAGAAAAGACCCTGAAATAGAACCCTGGGGTAGACTTATGGCTCAATTGCATTAAGGTGTCTTTGGATTGAGTTCCATTTATATGGACCTTTTTTAACCTTGGTTTTACATATATTTTAATAACTCTAGAAATCTGGCACTATTACCATAATGTACGGTTTGACACGTACATGTTTTGCGAGTGCGGCAATGTTTAATTGCCTCATAACATAATGTTCCATTTCTGTTAGTAAGATTTGTGATCTTCATAATCAAATACTTCAGAGATTTTCATATCTGAATTGAAACTGACATTCGAAAGTAAATTCGAAATTCATTTTTTTACAATCTTAAAAGTACTATGGCTCTCTTTAACATTGTTAAAAGTTACAACTCAAAGTTACAACAGCAGTCGCTATGGTCAGAATTTAAGTAGTTTATAATGGCTTCTTTATCCAATACTAAAACACTATCCATGCATATACCTAGTTGCAGTACCTACGTGTCATTCCATTATATAAATTAAATGATATATCACTACATAGTATAAAACAAAGTCGCTTTTTCTGTCATGTGTCATGTTGTATGTCCATATGAACGCTTAAATCTTTAAAACTACGCAACGGATTTTGATGCGGTTTTTATTTAATAGATAGAGTAACTCATGAGGAAGGTTTTTATGTATAATATCATCCATTAAATAGTAGACAAATACTGTTATTTTTGAGACACTATATATTTTAGAAGTGTAAGTGTGCAAGTATATTCAAAGTATGTTAAAACGGCGTGCCCGACTCTTATCAATTTTAACATAGAAACAAGGCCAGGTCTAACCACCTGGAAAAGGACATAGGCTAATTCTTATTCTGATCTCTTTATAGATCGCATCTTTACTACCGTCTCTCTGGTTTAGTAGTTCTCTTTCAATCTAAATTACTTGAATACTAATTTCCGGCTAGTTGAGTAATCTAATAATCTAAACAATTAAATTATTCATCGCCTTCCAATGAAATTATCTAGAAATGCAAATTATTCTATTATATTCTATTCTATTAATTTAATTTAAAATAATTTCCGGCTAGTGAAATAATAATACAACAATGTAATTTGCTAGATTACTCATCGACCGTTAGTGGCAATCTAGCAATCTAAATTATTCATCAAAAGCTAATTGAATAATCTAGCAGTTGAAAATACTAAATTCGTTTCGAAACGGGCCTGAAGATACTTACTTTTTTATTTTTGCAGATTGCCAAATTATAGACAAACCCTAGATAGTAGTTAATGTCACTAATTGATGATTAACTATTTACCGTTTTTACCGGTTTCTATTTAGCAATTTAAATAACTTGATTATTCATTACCAGCTAGTGGGATAATGTAGCAACCTAAATTACTAAATCTTTCGTCGCTTGCTAATGGAATAAGCTAGCACTCTAAATCACTAAATTCTTCATCGTCTTTTCATGTAATAACATAACAATCTAAATTGCCTCTTTAACATCCTAGCAATATAAAATAATAGAGTATTCATTACCAGCAATAGTTATTCAAATAGAAATAATTTAGCAGTCTAAATCATTAATAATTTTGATTACGATTAATATGTTATCTAATGTAAAACTAGCTATTGGAATAATTATTCAATTAATTTATTAGGTTGTGCCATTAATTACACATTTACATTACATTAATTACATTCAACACAAAGTGACGGATGATTATTACTCACTGGATTCAGAGGACATTTAAGAGAACTGTTTTCAGGTGCTAACCTACGAACAGCTTGTCTTAAAAATGCACCAAATAATTCATCTTTTTCTATAAAATGACAATAATTGTAGTGAAACTCAACGAAGCTGGTTCTATAAATGTTGGAGACAAACTCGTAGAAGTAGATATCTATCTGCAAAATATCATAGCTGAATTATTTTACTGTAAAATATTTATACAAAAGAAAGATTTATTGTTTCTTTCCAATACGCTCTGAAACTACTGAACCGATTTAAATGTTTGTACTATTAAAATCTTGTATCCTTATATTCTTGATGAAGATGGGCTAAATTTGTGACTCCTCTTAAAAAAATGTTTTCACCTGTGTGAAGTTCTGACTCTCTTGATGGTAAGAGCCAACATCACCTGTCTACCGACTTCCTTTCTCTCCTGGACAAAGCACGACAGCACTGAGCTTGGTGTGGGTAAAAATAACCTTAAAAAATAAAGAAACCTACAGGAGGATGATTTTACTCTTCAGTTTAGGATGTAGTTTAGATACTATTCATGCAGCTGACTTCCGAAATAATCTAACCATAAATATGGCTTTCAATCGTTTTTCACGACTTATTTAGCCAATGTCAGTAGGGATTTAACATCGCTCATAAAAAACATCGATATTTTTGAATTGATTGTTAAAAACATCGATGTTTATGAGCGATACATCGATGTTTTTTCGATGTTTTTGGATTATATATAGGGTGTAAGGGACAGCGTCCTGAAAACTTAAACCACGGGCTCAGACCGTCGTACTTAGCAACTTTGCTCAAAAAACCATGTGTCAGAAACTAAAAAAAAAATTTCGACTTCAAAATACAAAATGTGCCAATTGCTCGGATAATTTTATATGAAACGTCGAAAAAAAAAATGATTTACGGCGTATAGTTTCTTAGGGAATGTCGCTCAGAATAATGGCCTGAGTCCATGGTTTAAGTTTTCGGAATGCTGTCCCTTACACCCTATATAGATCATTGCTTTAAACATGGAAAAAACGTCGTTTTTGCACAACACACACACAACATGTAAGTTTTGAGTGTTGTACACCAATGTATTGTTTACATAGATTGATTGCACATCAATCTAAACGATACATTGGTGTGAAAATTTGATATGTATGAAATGAGATAAGGAAGTTGAATATCACCCAAAACATAAATATGAAAGACTGCCAAGTTCGATAATATGAGAATGCTTCGCCTATAAAAGAAGTGAGATCAAAATACTTAGTCTGGCCATAAATACTGTTACACTTAAAAATAAAAAAATATTACATTTGAATTTCGAATCTGTCATTTTTATACGATTGTTCATTGTGTTTTCTCATTTTGGCGCCAATACATTGTACAATATTTTGCGATATTAAAATGGAGTGGGGTGATAAAGAGAACCGAATCGCTGTGATTGCATTACACAAAGTAGGTATGGAGCCAAATGCAATTTTTAAAACTCTCCATACACTTGGTTTTAGTAAAATGTTTGTGTACCGGGCTATTAATAGGTACAATGAGACTTCCTCTGTTTGTGACAGAAAAAGATCTGGCCGTCCACGTAGTGTTCGTACGAAAAAGGTGGTCAAAGCAGTAAGGGAAAGAATTCGAAGAAATCCTGTCCGAAAGCAAAAGATTTTGTCTCGGGAAATGAAGATAGCACCTAGAACCATGTCGCGTATTTTAAAAGATGACTTAGGACTTGCAGCCTATAAGAGACGCTCTGGTCATTTCTTAACTGATAATTTAAAGAAGAATAGGGTCGTAAAATCGAAACAATTACTGAAGCGGTACGCAAAGGGAGGTCACAGAAAAATTTTGTTTACGGATGAGAAAATTTTTACAATTGAGCAACATTTTAACAAACAAAATGACCGTATTTATGCTCAAAGCTCTAAGGAAGCTTCCCAATTAGTCGACAGAGTGCAACGTGGACATTATCCAACTTCAGTGATGGTTTGGTGGGGTGTTAGCTATGAAGGAGTGACTGAGCCATATTTTTGTGAAAAAGGTATCAAAACATCGGCACAAGTGTATCAAGATACCATTCTTGAGAAGGTAGTTAAGCCCCTTAACATCACCATGTTCAATAACCAAGTATGGTCCTTCCAGCAAGACTCGGCGCCGGGTCATAAAGCTCGGTCCACGCAGTCTTGGTTGGAAGCGAACGTTTCGGACTTCATCAGAGCTGAAGACTGGCCGTCGTCTAGTCCCGATCTTAATCCGCTGGATTATGATTTATGGTCAGTTTTAGAGAGTACAGCTTGCTCTAAACGCCATGATAATTTGGAGTCCCTAAAACAATCTATACGATTGGCAGTGAAGAATTTTCCCATGGAAAGAGTGCGTGCTTCTATTGATAACTGGCCTCAACGTTTAAAGGACTGTATTGCAGCCAATGGAGACCACTTCGAATAAGCTTTTTATATTTTTAATTGTTGTATATTTATGTATTAAACTAACACACTGTAAAAGTAATATATGTTATTTGCAGTTAAAAAAATATTTTTTTTCTTTATTACAATATTTATGGCAAGACTAGGTAAGTACTAAGTTCCATACACACACCTCAGTTAAAAATAGCTACAGGAATGCACACTTGATTTTCCGCAGTTTGAAAAGTAGATTCTGAATAAATATCATATTAAATACCTAAAATTTTAATACTTACAGGAACGCAAACCTGTTTTGTCAGCGGTTTCCAACTAAAATTCTTTATTTTTTCTGTATTTTTTAATGATGCTTTTTAGTAAGTTTTCACACATATTGTTATAAACCTACTAAACGCTATGTGTCAAGTATATAATTTTTTTATTAAAACTTACCAAGTAACATCATTAAAAAGAACAGTAAAAAATAAAAAATGTTATCAGGAAACAGCTGAAAAAACGGGTGCAGGTACTGTACCTTAGTGCAATAGCACCTAATAAGGTACATATTGTGTTTTTTTTTAAAGTGGAGGGCTCTAAATTAGCCTAAATGGCCTGAATAATAGCATGAATGGCTTGACATAGACTTCTTTTGAATATTATTAAATCACGAAAAATATTGTCTTAAATTGTTGGAAATATTTAACTTTAGAGTACCTGGGAAAATAGCGCATATGCGAATCACCTTTTTGGTTGTCAACTGTTACGAAGGACTGTTTTGGTGCTAATTCACTTGTGCCACACCTTTGTTAATTGTTAGAATATAAAATGCTTAAAATGTTAAAAAAGAGCTTTTTTTTGTTTACCTGTAAGTAGTCGTGCAATTTGTTATTTTTTTGTGTGGACATTATATTCGTTTGTGCAAACAAACCTGCATTGTTTTGTCCAAAGGAAGAACATTCGCGAAATAATAACTGATATAGTGAACTGGATCCTTGCGGCTATATCTCATAGATTTCACTGAGATATTAAAGAAGAACTGAGGGTTGACGTAAGTGATTGTTGGTCGCTCTAGATCAACGAATAATTCCTGCGAAATACAACGTTTATATGAACAATAGATGGTGAACTAGACAAACCAAACCTTGAACTTAAATTACGTGTTCTTGAGTCTAAAATGTTTGGATTCTCTGTACAGAACTTGATACTTATTCACAATATCTCAATTCTTTTGTCTCTGAAGTTGAGAAATATGTTATTAATATTAAACTGTCATTTCCACATTTATGTTTTTGATTAAATGTCATCACTCCAGCGGGCCGCGCCGACCCCCACACAGCGCCTGTGTGCGAAACCTATAAAGCGCCTCTTTTACCATGATTCTTAATATTTCCATTTATTTTGTTACGGAAGTGTAACAAAAATAATTTTGATAGCAGCGCCCCTATTGTTTTGGCCTCTGTGAGTGCCGCACACCTCGCACGCAGGGGCGGCGCGGTCCTGCATCACTCTTTGTTATGAAATGATTGGTACTAGACATACAAGAAACGACGTTGAGTTTTCACCAAATTCTATAACTTTCTTGATACTAGTGATCACTTTTTTATTTCTCACGTTGTTTTTGTATACATGTATAAAGTTAATTAAATGCTAGGTATAAATTTTCTATGTCATTGTGAATTGGGACAGATTTTAAATCTAGACACACGGCAGTGTGTCCGCACAGTTCGAGCAAAACAAAAGCGACACACCGGCCGTGCCGTGGGTTACATTACACGAACCATTTCAGGCCAATTTCGACCCCCCTTTAACTCAAAATCTATTTGGTGCACGCATATGAAATTTCTAATATCTCTTGAGACCTCCTTATTTATCTAAAATACAAAATTTCATGAATATATCTATTGTAGTTTTTGAGATATTGACGTCAGAGAATCGCTATTTTTACTATACACTCACTGACTGACTGCCTCACTCATCAAAAATCCAAAATCCAATGGTCGTATTGACTTGAAATTTGGCATGGAGGTAGGTCTTTAGATCAAGGTAAAGGGAAAAATCTGAAAATGGTCAAGTGTGAGTCAGTTTAAAAAATAATGAAGCTGTAAATTTATACGCCTAAGGAACTAAAACGAACTAAATGGATCTATCTTCCAATGGTCGTACCATCCTTGAATTCGTTACGAAGGATTGTATTTAGTCAAATTAAAGTATAAATCTAAAAACTGACAAGTGTGAATCACTTTCGAAAATAACGAATACTGTTTAACTTTGATCCACTATAAGTATGGAGCGAAAATGAATAAGTAATAAGTAAGTACTTATTTAAGTAGGTACCTACATGTATACCCAGATTATATAGGCTACGTACAATTATACCGCCCTCACTTGGCACGCTTATCAGTAAACAGAAAACGTGTAAAAAAATCCAAGAGATTAAATGGGCAACGCGCTCTAGCGTGTCAGCCGTACAAGACACCATACCTACAAAATGACAATAAAAAAAAGCAAACAGTGCCACGTAGAAAAAAGAATTAGACTCGTAGTATATAAAGTACATAGTGGAATGAACATAATATTATATGATAACATGTCATGTCAGTCAGTTGATTAATCTAGTGCATTTAGTTAATCTAGTCTATTTCTTTGTAAGAAGCATAGTGCATATTCAAAAATCTGAAAAATGGTATAAATGAGACATTTCTTTAACTAACTTAATGAAAAGAGAAAAATAAAATAAAAAACCTTACAAAAATAAATGAAATCCCATCTAAAACATAAATGTGAAAGGCTGCCAAGTTCGATAATATAGGAATGCTTCGCCCATAAAAGAAGTGAGATCAAAATAAGTACCAAGTTCCATACACATACCTCAGTTAAAAATAGTTACAGGAATGCACACTAGATTTTTCCTAGTTTGAAAGTAGATTCTGAATAAATATTATGTTAAATACCTAAAATTCTAATACTTACAGGAACGCAAACCTGTTTTTTCAGCTGTTTCCTGATAACATTTTTTATTTTTTTCTGTACTGTAGTTTTTATAAAAAAAATATACTTGACACGTAGCGTTTAGTAGATTTATAACGATGTGAGTGAAAACTTGCCAAGTAACATCATAAAAAGTATACGTAAAAAGTACGTACACTGTACGTGTGTCAGTTCTTTTCCTTGAACTTGGCTTGATACTCTGTAAAATGTTCAGATTAGTGAGATAAAGTTGTTTACCATTGCACAGAAGTCTATCCTCATTACCACGAAAATCCACCAAATTCCAAAAACATACATATTCAAATCGTTAAAAATAAATTTTTGATGTTATTTTATATGGTCTTTCGTTTATAATATCATTATGGGCCCTGATTTAGATAATGACAAGAACATTTATGTTACGATGATTACTAAGCGATCACTAGCCCATAGTCATCAGTTTGAAAAGAACGCTTGACTTTGCCTGCGGCTTTGCCCGTATTTTTGTGTTGCTAACAGACACAATAGAACTTACAGAAGCATCGCCGTCCTGATGCTGGGATGTAAAGCATACTGTGCAAGTCTACCAACTACCCTATCCTCCAAACCGGAACATAACCTAACCAAGCATGTTGCTGCACAGCATTCTACCACCAATAGTCTTGTCGATTTTTATCTATATTTACTTGTGCTCGCTTCTTATGATCTGCCTGGCAGAGATGCAGATGGTCTATTCTGCTTAGCGGACCTCCAACATCTACGGCGTCTACAGGCCGCCGTTATCTCTCACCATCAAGAGAATCATGTGCTTTTCCGCTGACCTCTAACGAAAAGTTTAAGTGTTTGACCATTGGCAGAACTTCCTCAAAGAACAATTCCGTACGACATGATGGTGTGAAAGTAACTAAAATGAACAATCAACATCAGTTAATTGTCTCATTCTTTTAATATACACTGCTTAGTTCAACCTAAATTTATACATTTTGTTAATTGTTATTCGTACAAACGTACTTACAAACGTTCTTTAGATTTACGTATTGGAAATCTAAAATATCCAACTTATTACTATATACGCGGATTTACATATTTTACCATAGTATTTTCGTCGTTGTTACAACCTAGCTCATCACTCGAACCACAATTGTTCACATTACCAGTTGCTTAATTAACTAAAATCTGACTTCTAAACTTATAATGGTGTTTAGACGTCATATTTTAATAGGTTATATCTCATAACAATATAATATTCACTTATTACACTGGCTAAATCGCCCTTAACGAAAGCAAAGACGCGGGATGCTCCTACGTACACCTGCGTAATATTTTGAAAACCGTTTGGCCTTTGTACGTTTAAAATTGTGTTACATTAGCCCTTTTACTTCAACAAAAAATTGCATTTTCACCAACAAATGCCTACTTGTTTTAGTGTAGGTTATTGAACTGGGTAAAATGTAACTACTTACTCGTATTGTCGCATTGGCCCATATACGCGTATGCGTATATGATTATCGATCGATGATCGATATATTAATCCAATTCACCTACTACATATATAATATGTGCCAAATTAATGAAAATCGGTTTATCAATTTTAACTGAATGAGTAACAAATAAACATACAAACTTTCGCAATTATAATATTAATAATATTTAAACGGCACTATAAAATTGCAAATAAAATAAAAACCATAATTAGTACAAGGGTTTCCCATAATATAACCTGAAGCGCCTGAGTAACTGCGTAGACCTTACACACTCTTGGGCTTCTTCCTTCACTAAGAATACGATTTAAAAATTCCATGTGACTTTTTCATGTCTTAAATATTTTATTTGTTTTATCCGTTTGACTATTGATTGGTTGGATCTAACTTATAATAGATACTGCTAGTGATCAAAATTTTAATACATGTCCTAGGACAAGTTACTGAAATTGAATCTAACCCCAAAGTAAGCAAATTATGTGCTTGTGTTATGGTTGTTAGTTAACAATACAAATACATACAAAAAAATACATAAACAGATACCAGAATAAATTTAATAAACACCTAGACCCGGAAATACAGACGTCTAAATGTTCATGACACAAATGCCTGCCCCTGTCGGGAATCGAACCCGAGTCTCTCGGTTGGTCGCTGTAGTTAGGCGTGTACGCTAGCCACGCGACTAACAGGGCGGTCAAATTTATTAGGTAGATAGAGTGGAAATCTCAAAATCAGTTTTTTTTATTTTTAGTGCCGAAAATATGTATATATTTGATTGACGGAAACATTAATTGATACGGACTCTTATGCAATTTTCTTAAGTTTTTAATCGACTTTGAAACAAGAGACTTTGCGTTTTCTCCGCCATATTTGTGAACAGATTTCAATTTTTTATTTAACAGGGAGTACTTCCGAGGTGATCCTATTGCCACCAAGTTCTCATGGAGAAATTTCATGGAAATCGATGAAAATACTAAAAATTTGTAGAAGTAAACGACGTATTAATTAAAATTAAAGTCTTTTTTTGCAGATTTGCTGTGCTTAATAATATAATATATATACTGTATGACATAATTTGATAATATTAAGACATATTGGAGGAGTGCTACAAGAATATTGTGGCACGAGATATTTGTATATATCTACATAGTATAAAAAATCTTCCTCTGTCCCTGTGTCCCTTTGTATGCTTTAATTTTGAAAACTAGGTACGCAACGGTATTTGATGCGGTTTTTTAAACAGATAAAGTGATTGAAGAGAAACGTTTCTATGGAAATTTCATAGAAGTGCGAAGCCGGGGCGGGCCGCTAGTGTATAAATAAAAGATGTTTATGAAGTCGTTACTAAATTTATTTTAATTTCAAATGTAGATAAGATTTAGGAGCTGTCATTTCAAAGATTGCTGTCAAAGCGACTGATACTTAAGTTGCCACTAACTAAACTAATCGGAGTTTTGGCGCCATCGTGAATGAAAATGGTCGTAATTTTTTCACAATTATCAAATTTCGTGTTTACATTGAGTGACATTGGTTAATTTAGGTGGGAATTAGATTAGTTTTGTTCAGTGAAAGTGTCAAATAAAATAATCATGAAGAAATTAGTATGTCGTCTAATTCCTTGCTGCCTCAATTCTCACTCGGTGAGGTTGAGTAACGAAGTCACCGCTTTACTCAAGATCCTGACCTGACATCACTTTGTACATAGTGACAAATACTGTCTAAGAATTGACTAACTTTTTTTTCAAGACTTCCCTAACTACTTTTTTTATTATTTTGGTATTATTTTCGTTATACTTAATTCACGTAAAATGATAAATCAGAAACAATAAAATGTTTATAGAATAGATAAGTTGGTCGTACTTTATGAGTGGCAGACTAAGCACAGATTAAACAGTATATTTTTTTAATTCTTTTGTTTCAAATTCTTAGGATATGGCTTAACTTCCATGTCTACATATGTCTCACAGACTCGTTCGGTGTCTTCGTAAGTAGTATTAATAAATATGCGGCCATCTTGAAATGGAAACTTGTGGAAGATAGGTAAAGATGGAACAGATATGTTGACGATGCTATAATTACCCTGTGAACAAAATTAATCTGTCAAAAAAAATCTGTGAAATTTGCTATTGCCTTAAGCAAGGCAAACCTGCAAAAAACTAAACTTTAATTTCTTCACCACGTCAGCTACCCCAGAAAATATGACCACCTGTGTATAACGATGAACCGCACCAAACCATCCAATTATCCAATCATTGTTGGTGGAGTAATTAATTAGCAAAATTGCATCTATTAAATTTAAGTCTTCATCACCCCATAGTGTGAAACAAAGTCGCTTCCTCTGTCCCTATGTCTTTTTATGCTTAAATCTTTAAAACTACGCAACGGATTTTGATGCGGTTTTCTTTAATACCGATCCAAATTCGATGAGCGGCTGCGTTCCGATCCGGTGGTAGATTGATTATTATATATACCCGTCACAAGTGCCTCTTGTAGGTTTATGTGAAATAAAGATGATTTATTTTTTATTTATTATAATAGATAAAGCGATTTGAAACGGAATGTTTGTATGTTTGTATTTCATAACCGTGCAAAGCCGGGGCGGGCAGATAGTGGGNNGTGGGATATAATTAAAAGTTCATCTTAAAACAAAATTGAGACGGGATAGTGGTTATATCTTTGAAATACATAATCTATTGAAATAAATAACTTAGTAGATACATTAGTTTGTTATAATTAAGTTGTTTTAAATTTTATAATAATCTATATATTAATACGTGATGCTAAAACTTTGGACCCCTTTTTACGAAAATTGCACAGACGCAGGAGTATAAAATTTGGCACACTTATAGTATTAGGTATATATGTGTAGGAGAAGAGCAGAACGCTAATATTTTTCAATAAAAATGCTTATAAAGTACATTACATCAATAAATAAAACATTACCCACACTACCATGCATTCGACACACACAAACAAATATATTGATAATAATAATAAAATCTTTACTTGCGCTTAATAGGACTACATTAGATCTTCTTACTGTAACAATATTCCTTCCTACTTCACCAAAACAATTCTTGGTATGCAAATGTATACATTAACTAAATCTTTTCGAAACATCTTACAGTCATGTCTTATAACAACTCTCATGTATCTATATCTATACATATAATAAATCTGTAGAAGGGTCAATTCTGTACATTGATAATATTGAAAAAATAAGTAGCATAGGGTGTTACTGGATCGATAAACCCAAATATGTGATTAAAAAAAATTTCTGTCTGTCTGTCTGTATGTTCAGGCATCACGTGAAAACTAACTGTTCGATTTCGATGAATTTTGTTATAATTATATCTTATTATCCTGGACATAAAATGGGATACTTTTTATCCTGGAAAATACGTAGAAAAAATAAATCTTATTTTTTCAGTTTTATCCATATACGTTGTTCTGTAGAACCGCGAACACACGTTGCGTTACCCGCAGTGGATTCAGCGCCGTAACCTGTAGCGCCGAAAGTCGAACCGTTTGCGGCGCACACTTTCTTAATTTTGTTGTGAGCCGACGTGTCCAGTGTGGCGAGCTGTCGTTCTTATTGGAATTAATATTGTATGCGTGTAATTTTAAACCGTGCGTTACTCAAAATTGAGAAATAAACCATCCACGCGAAGTCCGACATGTGCGCGGGCGGAAGCTAGTATTGAATATAATACTTGTTTTGATAATTATTATGAGATACATGTCAAAATTGAAAATCAATTTTATTGTTAGAATTGATTCATTTAATAAATTGTATAATCAAATTATTAAAACAACGAAAATTAAATAAGAATTGAGTTTGGTCAAATAAAACAAAATTTCCTATACAAAAAGTAAAAACATAAATAATTATGTCACTTAACCTAATGTCTACATACATACATACATATCTTCACGCCAAGTCCCTTACGGGGTAGGCAGAGAGTATCGAGTGCCAGACCTCACGATCCTGACAAACCTGTCTTGCTTCCTTCACATTCATTACCCTTTTCATACAAACACACCGGTTTCGGAGACTCTTGACACCACCCTCGGACAATATCCGATTGATCTGATCGTGAAATGTCAGCCTTGGTCTCCCCGGGTACCTACATCCATCCACATTCGCATTGTATATCTGCTTTGTCAATCTTTCATCAGTCATTCTCTCCACATGCCCGAACCAGCGGAGCATGCCCTTTCGCATTTTAACACCAACACTTTCTTTCAATCCCACTCTTTCTCGGATCTCACTGTTACGAATGCGGTCAGCGAGTGTTACACCACAGATTTTCCGTAGTACTCTCATTTCGACCGCATTTATCCTACTTTCACGATCTTTCTGACATACCCAACTCTCACTTCCTTAAAATAACGTTGGGATAAGCACAGAATTATGCAAAGCGAGTCTAGCTTTTTGACTC
>NJDD01000289.1:1976-16556 GCA_002245505.1 Calephelis nemesis
TATGGAAGCATAGAGTTTTTTTTTACTTTTTATCATTTAGAGAGATTTTACGTATAAAAATTGTCATTTTATGATGATGAGCTGATGATGAAGAGCATCCCTAATGATGAACATTTTCAGCGATTACTCGAAAACAGCTTGTCCGATTTGGATAATTCTTTTTTGTTTGAAAGCGTAGTGTCATGGCAAGGAAGTAAGGATCTGATGAAGAGATTCTGGAGAAACCGAGGGAACTATTAAAAAAATGGGCAAGCTTAGGGTTTCAATTGACTTTGAAAAATGTTACTAGTGCTTAAATTGTAGTATAATCCAAGTAGTGCTCCTCTGTGCAGAGTCAAAACTTAAACATACATAAATATACCCAACGATGAACGAGTATTAGATTTCTTCTTTAACGGAAACAAGATTTCTTAAACGTAGCATTTCTGCTAAGGCTCGTTCATCGTGGGGTTTCGTCAGCAGCTTGGAGTCAGTAGTAAATAAGAGACCATCGATTTTGACGCTGCTCAGGCGTTTCATTCGATAGCCTGTCATTAATAAGAGACAACCGATGTTGTCGTTGTTCTACAGTCTCTTTCGACAAATTTCTTTGTACGTAATTACGCTTCTTAAGCCGTTTTTCACGGCCTTCGGACGACTTTCTAAGGCCTTGTGTTTTATTCTGTTCTCAGCGTCCGTATTGCGGCTCAGGCGCTCATTTTTATACTTTCAGGCTCCTGTGCTCGACGCTTTCTCATGCGTGATGCATGTACAGATGGCCTCCCCATTATTTACTTTAAACCTGCTTTATCCACAAACCTAATTAGTATATTGTAATTGTACAACTAAAAAGCAAGAAATAAAATTATTTTTAAACAAAAAAGAAAACCGCCTTCAAAAACTCTCTAGAACTAAAAAGGATGAAATAATTGTTATAATATTATGTGTACAAACTATATCCTACCCAAAAATATTTACAAGACCACAACAGAAGATATCGACGAAACTAACCTATGAATAAACACTTATTTTAATTACTTACCTACTTTAATTGATACTCTTCTAATACCTAACTAATATTATACCTAATACCTACACAATTTCTTATTTTTTATGTAGCAATTGAAGTCGGTGAATTGTATATTAGTTAGGTATTAGAAGAGTATCAATTAAGGTAGGTAAGTAATTAAAATAAGTGTTTATTCATAGGTTAGTTTCGTCGATATCTTTTGTTGTGGTCTTGTAAATATTTTTGGGTAGGATATAGTTTGTACACATAATATTATAACAATTATTTCATCCTTTTAGTTCTAGAAAGTTTTTGAAGGCGATTTTCTTTTTTGTTTAAAAATAATTTTATTCACATGCAGTTTGACCATAACAAATAATATCTAAATATAAATTCAGAGTAAAAACTTTAAAATAAATTAAAATGCAAATAAAAAAATTAAGAGCCTAGTTAGTCGCAAAGAGCATCTTACTGGTTGCTACGCTATAACCATTTGCATAATCACGTTAAAAGATAATATGTTATACGCATAGTTTCTGGAGCTGGCCACTTACAATAAATAAAATAAAAGAACCTTAACAAAATTTGAAAATGGAACTCTCTAGCTATACATAATATTACTTTTTAATTTTCGAGACTATCACTTGTTTTTTTTTTTTTAATTTGGCGCTCGATTTATATTGCATGATAAGATCAAAATAAAACGACTGCGAGTTGAATGGTGCCGAAAAATTAAAGGAGTCATTGGCTGTCTATAACATTGTGACAGGTGACGAAACCTGGAGGCATTGATTCGAACCGAAAAGAAGAAGACAACAGCATGGAATCTAAACTTTCCTTTTGAAGAGTTGCCAACAAAAGTTGAGAAAGTCGTTGTTCAAGTGGATAGCGTACACGTCTAACTACACTGACGAGCCGTGAGGTTCGATTTACGTCGAGGGCAGGCATTTGCGTGATGAACATTTAGGTAGCTGTCTGCATTTCCTTCTCCAGATGTTTATTAAATTTATTGAGGTATCTATAAATATTTCTATGTATTCGAATCAATGTATTCGAGAATCATTGACTAACATCCATAACACAAGCACGTAATTTGCTTACTTTGAGATTAGATTCAATTTGTATATCTTGTACAGGAATATTTATTTATTGTTTAGTTAAAGATTCGAAGCACTGCAAGAAATGGTTGCGTCTTTCTTCGGGAAAACTGGATATTACGTTACAGTGTCATCTCGAAAATCAGACAGTCACAGTATGTAAACCATTTCTTAACCATTATTTTAGAAAACTTCACTAAGAAAACGCGTCCGCATTTTTCGCGAGAACGAATGCACATTTGAAGGTTTAAAATGTAGAGCTAATGACGCATCCGGCGTACATACTGGACATTGCACTTTGCGACTTCTTTTTATTCCCAATAACAAAAGCTAAACGTCGAGATTTACAATTTTCAAGTCCAGAAGCGGCATTGAATGCATCACATTACCAGTATGTGTAAACAGTAACAGTATATACTTTGAAAAGCAATATATCTATATATATAAAAATTAATTGCTGTTCGTTAGTCTCGCTAAAACTCGAGAACGGCTAAACCGATTTCGCTAATTTTATTTTTGAATTATTTGTTCAAGTCCAGGGAAGGTTTAAAAGATAGGAAAAAGGAAAAAAAACTTGCGAGAAAACTAAGAAAAACAACATTTTAAACCCATACAAACTGAACGGGTGGAACGAAGTTCGCCGGGACAGCTAGTTAATCATAAAAATCATAACTAGTCTTATTTATCAGAATCCAGAAACTATCAGTTTGAAGTAATAACTTACCACCAGTTCGTGTTTAACATCATTGAATATGCAGTTGGAGACGATTCGCTTTTGATACGCTCCTGGAATAGATATTTTAAAAATTAATACATTTTTGAAGATAATGGTGGAAATTTTGTTGCGCACTCACTAAACTAATTTTAAGTTATCGCTGTCTTCTGTCAACGAAAGTAACAGAAAGAGACAAAACACTTTTAGCGCTGTCAAATCAAGACCGTACACGTCATTTCTACAGACGTTTAAACTATTACTCGGAAAACGGCGATTAAAAACATTGCGATTTGACATGTTCGGACTAATCTGACGTGTCTAAAACGTTCCATCTCTTTTGTTTTTGTTTCATTTGAGAAAGATAGCATGCATCTAAAATAAGTTTAGTTTGTGAACAGCGGAATTACCACCAATGTTAACTTTAGGCTGACTAATTTTGAATTCTTGCAAGTAACAATCTGAACATACAAAAAACTAGGAATGATACAGGAATCCGACCCTGACAACCCTCAGACAGGGTTTTGATGTTTCAATACACCAGAACTTTTAAATTCCTGTGTCTAATAGAAAATTAGTCATGTTAAATAAAGCAACTAAACAAATTTGTGTCATATTGAATTTGTTGTGCATAGGAGGTATAACTTAAAATGTAAACCATATTTCATCAAAATGGATAGAGCATCAGCATTTCTAATTGAATTAATATGTTGGGTTTGTTATACGGGCAAACAGTATTCTATAAATACTGCATTTAATTATTATCCGACTTATTTCATAATAATATAACTTACTTGAACGGCTCCTGTAAGACCATCCATTGTCAATGACAAGATCAGTAAGACCTCACCAATACCCAGACCAGGAGACTCAACATTTACACTTTTGTTTTGATCTTTGAACATGAATAATATAACTCCAACAACTATAAGTAATATAAATAAATATTTTTTTAGAGGATAGGATTTACGTCCCAGAAGAACTCCTAATATCATTACTGGGATAGGCTTAGCCGCTTTTCCAACCACCTAAAACAAAAATAATAATAAACTAGGTAGCTTTGTTATAATAACAAATTTGTTCAACTTTATTTTTTTGAAATTTAGTCGCCGATCACTGGCATTAGTGACAGATACCTTACATCAGTGTGTTTGAGAAAAATAAATGTGATTTTTCTCCTCTTTTTTTGCTTGATTTGCTCCCTTTGCACAAAATCACGACTAATTATTGCACACGTAACTTCAGACAATTAAGTAAAGTGAATTAAATAATGAGGGGTAGATTTGAATTTTAGAATTGAATGGACCTGTGTTAGGCCAGGTACTTTTTCATCCACCCTCGAAACATCTTGTAATTATTGTTAGGTATAAAATAGGTTAGGTATAAATAAATAAATAGTTTTGAATTTGGTTGTTTATTAAAATAATAAGAAATAATTTTAATAATACGAAAATAACCTTACATTTGTAACAATGAATCACTTAGATAGATACCTATTTAATGTTTTTGCAGATAAAAACTCTTTGAAAATGGTACAGCAGCAGATACATATTTTGACTGTAAGAAAGAATCATTATTTTTCAACGGTCTCAATGCTTTGAATGGGATCTTTTTCAATCCACTCTCGTATCTGATCAAAACAAATCAATATATTTGACATTGTACTGACCTGTGTCGGATAATTTATCCATTGTAAAGCCATGTTAGAACTGACCATGGCCAAGAAATAGGTGAGTGCAGATGAAAAGTAGTACACTGTTCTAGTGCTATCCTTCTCATGTGTCCAGGACAACTGTAAAAATACATAAAAATTATGTGTAGGATAACAATTAGTGTATTATATCTGTTTAAAAACCATAGTAACGTAAGAGTGATATCCGAGAAAGAGAGGGATTGCAAGAACGTGTTGGTGTTAAAATTCGAAAAGACATGCTCCGCTGGTTCGGTCATGTGGAAATAATAACAGATGAAAGATTGACAAAGCAGATATACAATGCGAATTTGGATGGATGTAGATACCCGGGGAGATCAAGGCTGACATTCCACGACCAGATAAATCGGATATTATCCGAGGGTGGTGTCAAGAGTTTCCGAAACTGGCATGTTTGTATGAAAAGGATAATAAATGTGAACGAAGCTAGAGAGGTTTGTCAGGATCGTGAGGTCTGCCTACCCCGTAAGGGACTCGGCGTGAAGATATGTATGTATGTAAAACTATAATAGTAGGAGAACCCGAGAAACTAATTATCCTATTGTCATGGGGGTAGGATCATTTGTTTCTTCAATTATTAACCCTACCAAAATAAAAATAATAACCAACTCATCTAAATGAAACGCATACCTATATCATTAATTCTTAAATTTGTTAAGACACCCGCCAACTGGGAACATTTCCTATCTTGAGCAAATTTTTTTTTATTAGAAAATTGGAAAAAACACAATTTTCTTTATGTTGCCCGATAAGGGATTGGAACCCGTGACCTCATGCAGTCAAGTTCAACACCTGAACCGCTAGACCATAGAGGCGATCAACATACGATTAACTAAAAAAAGACATAAGGAAACTAAAAAATCCGGACGAGTTAATTTATTCTAACAATCTAGCTACACATAAATAATGTAATATTGATATCTTAAAAAAATCAAAAAAAGTATTTATATGTTCATACCCCCGATAAGCGCCAACAGGGCACCCCTGACTAGCCAAAGTTGCTAAGTGCCATAATGTGATAGATTGCCATCCTATTGCTAACCAACTAAAGAAAAAACCAATACAGGTATTCTCCATGCCTGACTATCATAGGCACAACGTAATAAAAGGTATAAAAGAAAAACTAGCTAAATGTTAGTGAATACAGGGTTCAAAATTTTGACCTCCAAGCAAAGATTTTCTATACACAAGGATTGTGCAAACGCACAATATTATAGGAACGGCAAAAGTGTGCTTAGATGCAAAACAAGCACACTTCCGCTTTAGTCCACAGTTTTAATTGTTTATTGGTAATAAAACCTTCAACATGCCAAAATGTGTTACTAAAATAATACCCATATTTATTGCGTCATAAAAAGAAAAATAATGGTTTAATCTAGCACAGGTAAGTTAATTTAATTCTCTCTAATAAAGATAACATGTGAACAATTTTTAAAAATACAGTAAAACCAATTATTTACGATTATTAAATAACTGCAATTTCAGTCATCAACAGACACAAATAGATAAAAGATATAATATGTCAACAGAAAAAAATTCACTATGGCTCTTTTTTTTAAATTCTATATTCATCATGTTTTTTGTAATATTTGTTCAAGCATTAGAAATATCATCAAATAAAGGATTTTAAAGCTTTGTTTGCATTGGAAGTGTTTTTGAAATAATCAAAACATGAGAAAATAATATCTTTAGAATAATGTTTTGCTTTCTCTATGGCTTCTTACATCAGAGCAAATGAATTAATGTGTGTATAATACAGCCAAATTATGTGAACTATTCCTTGTAAGCGTTAAGGCCCATATGCAAATATTTGACTTTAGCAGGTATTATGTATTTAAACTACATGTTTTAAGGAAAACATGTTTATTGCATGGTAGCTAATGTCTGACAAAATTTATACAACTACCTACACTTACAGAAATATTACCTACCTACAATATTACGAAGTGAGTGTTTACTTGTATACATAACAAGATACCCTTACGAATGTGGTACGGCTGACCTACCATTCAACTAAACTATTAATATTACGTTAAAAAGAATATACTATTACATACTATTAATACTAAATTATACACTAAAGAAATAAGATGCTAGAGGCATTTCAGAGGTTATTTCAACTACAAAACTAATCTTAAAATAGATAATGAATCAGTTTATTATAAGGTCTTAGAATGAACATTCAATTTATTTTTCATTTTACCCCCAGCAGAATTAGCCTCCCTATTCTGTGGGATGCCCAGCATCTCAGCCCATTTCTGGATTCTGGTTCTGAATTAGGAATTTCTATGATATCGTTTTCCTCCTCTTCAACACTTTCTGTCAATCCTGAGCTAGCACAATCATTATTTGTTGGTGACCTCGTGATTTCTCCCCCTTGATCATTCACAGTCCTTTCATTTCCTGATACTTTAACGATATGGTAATCAGTCGTCATATAGATCAGCTATATGACGACTGATTACCATATCGTCATTTGTCTTTATTTGATAGTTGAATGGGCCACTCTTTTCTACTACTGTACCTGGTAACCACTTTGGCCCAGAGCTATAATTTCTGTACATGACTTGTTGTCCTGAACTTGCTTCTCTATTCTTCTTTTGTGAATTTTTTGTAACCTGTTTTTCAACCTTAGCATTCTTTAAATTATCTGGATGAATGGTGTCCAATATTGTTCTCAGCTGTCTGTTCATTAATAATTCTGCTAGACTCTTGCCTGTAGCAGAGCAGGGTGTTACTCGTAGACCTAATAGCAAGTTTGAAATTTTAATGTCCCATGAAATTTCATCCATTTTACGCAGTTTGTCTTTACCAGTTTGTACCATTCTTTCGGCCAACCCATTTGAAGATGGATGGTATGGCACTGTTGTTATGTGTTTAATTTTATTAGCAGCTAGATATTGTTTGAGTTCATTGGAAACAAACGGTTTACCATTGTCTGATACCAACGTTTCACATAAACCATGAGTAGCAAACATTAAGCTTAAGTAATATATAACTGTTGTAGCAGTCATGTTGTTTATTACATAGACTTCAGGCCATTTGGAATAAGCATCTACGAGAATTAGAAAGATTTTATTTTGAAAAGGCCCTGCAAAATCTATGTGTAATCTGGCCCAAGGACGTGCTGGGGTTATCCACTCATGAACAGCTTTAGTAGGCATATTTCTGTTTTCTAAACATTTATCACAAGATCTAATTTAATTAGATTAGATTAGATTATTAAATATCATCATTCAAACCCGGCCACTAAACATAGCTTCTAGCCAATTCTTTAGTGTGTACTATGCCTGAATGTGTTCTGTGTAAAGTCTTCAAGATTTGGGTGCGACAGGACAATGGTATAATTACTCTGCAACCCATAAGGAGACAGTTGATGATTAATGATGGTTTGATGTAGCCAGTAAGGCTTTAAATTAACAAAATTTACTTTATTAGGCCATCCTTTTTGTACATAGTGTACCACTTCACACAAAGTCTTCTCTTTTAAAGTTTCTGATGCTGTCTGTTGTATCTATATTGGAAAGTCTTTCGCTGCTTCTGCCATCAACAATATTTCTCCGAAACAATCTTGTGCTTGTTCTGTAACTGGTTGCGGCCATCGACTTAAGGCATCAGCATTTCCAATGTCTGTACCAGGCTTATACTCAATGTTTAATTATGTGACGATAATGCAATAGCTATCCTTGTAAGACGTGGAGATAACATATTTGACATAGGTTTCTTGGGATCAAATATACTCACTAAAGGTTTATGGTCTGTAATTATAGTAAAAGACCTTCCCATTAAATAGTTATGAAATTTATTTATACCAAACATAATGGCTGTGGCTTCTTTATCAAATTGTGAGTATCTTCTTTCAGATGCATTCAAAGTCCTAGAGCCCATTGCTATAGGGCGTTCTTGACCATTTTCCATCATATGGGATAATACTGCTCCAATGCCATATTCAGAGCTGTCGCATGTCAATATCAATGGCTTATGTATATCATAATGAATAAGTGTTAAGTCAAAAGTTAACAATCTTTTAGCACTTTTGAATGCATTATTTTCGAGCTCTGACCAATGCCACATTTTCTCCTTGTCCAATAACCTATGAAGTGGTTCCAAAATTGTGGCCTTTTTTGGGATAAATCTTTCATAAAAGTTATAAAGACCTAAAAATGCTTGTAGTTCTTGTTTGTTTTTAGGTGCCAGTGTCTTCACAATAGATTCCACCTTGCTTGGTGCTGGATGTATGCCTTCGGAATCAATGATGAACCCTAAAAATTCAACTTGTTCTCTAGCAAATTTACATTTGTTTTTATTGAGCCTTAACCCCGTTTTACCGATCTGATTTAATACTATTTCTAGCCTCTTATACATTTCTGGCAACATACTACCACTTATGATAATATCGTTGATCAGTACCGCAACACCTGGAATTCCAGCCAAGAGTGCAGTCATCTAACGCTGGAAAATTCCTGGCCTAGCTTTCACTCCAAAAGCTAACCTATGCATTGAATAAAGTCCCTTACAGGTATTAAGTGTAAGAAGTTTCGCTGTGTTGTCACAGAATGTCACTTGTGTATAGGCACGATCTAGGTCGAGGGTAGTGAAGTATGTAGGAGGTAGGGTCTTCAACTTTCTCTATATCGAAATTCAGGTTTTGATCAACATTTTAAGGTATTTAAATCAAATTCTTTGACAATTTTAAACCAAAAGTTGTTTGAGTCACGATTTTATGTGTGGGTATTAGCGAAAACTGTCTAACAATTTGAAAACCTATGTTGAAATTACCTTATGTGTATATTTTAAATGGCCTTTAAATTGTACCAACAGATAACAGACTTCTGCATTTGACAACTGAAATCTTATCCTGAAGTATCACATTGGGGGATTTAGTGTCTTCGGCTAGTTGTGGGTGCCATGGTTGTGATTCTGTCTACCTCTTTGGGGATATGAGCGTTGAGCTATACTTTTTTTACACACAACATCAGACATTTAATGGGCATTTTAAGATAATATTTTAGGTTATCATGTGTGATAAATTGTTGTCTGTGTTTGTTGACACATGATGACAAAATGTGTTTCCAATTATGATTACTCCTCTTTCCGAATCCCTTGGAATTCTAGTATCTCATGCTAAAATTCAAATAATGTAAAAGCTGGATACAAACCTAGCTTCTCTAAAATTTTAACTTTTCATAAGTGTTACATCTACTGAATAACTATTAGAAAACTAAACTCTATACCATCAATACAAATACAAAACAGGGTACATAATTTTGTTTGCATTACAGCTACAGAAAATATATTGGATCCAAATTCAGCCATCACAGAAAAGACAACAAGTTTGCATTTCACAGAAACATTACTAAAAGCTATTTTTTAATTTCTAAAAATAGATGAGATAAATAAAAAGCTGCAATATCAGAGGTCCTGCAAAAAACCAAGATTTAAGATTCCCCAAGTTTTTTCAAATTTGTTTAAGAAAATGCATAGCAGATAATCACATACCCCATCTGGAGATGTGGTGGAATTATTAAATAGAAATAAGCGATGTTTTACTTACCAGTAGCACTTTTGCGAATACGGTGTTTACCAAACATTGTATCAACACTAGTGATAGCGCACAGGTAAATTTGTCGTTATCTCCATATTTTCCTCTAGTTACTTTTTCTTGTAACATTGCAAATATAAAATAGCATACGAAAATGGACCCTGCATAAAAAAGAAACCTAATTTCTGTCCTGGTTTTCGTCATTTTGCTTCTTGTGACCACTTAATTTATTTATTTTAAAATTATTAAAATACAAGCGTAAATTCTTTTATGGAATACTGTAACAAATGTGGATATGTACAATGTCTCGAGTTTGATAGTAAAAAGGACACGTACATAAATATTTCATTCAAGATTTAGTTCCGAAAGTTAAAAGTAATAAAAAACAACTAATACAGTTGATACACGTATTCAATAAATTATTCGAGGTTTTGACGTTATCGAGATTTATGACACTGACATTACTAGAGATGTGTGAAATCGATTTTCAATCTTAGATTTTACAAACCTTGAAAAAATCGATAACATCGATATAATTTTTATTAAGATTTTACAAAAAGTTTAAAATTGGTGCTTTAACATTAAAATTGTTGCTTTTTTGTCCGCCAACATCTAGCACAGTTATATCTGATTCTGATGCTAAGACGTATAATAAAACTATCAAAAATATTTCTGAAGGCTTTTCATTTACAAAAAAATATCTTTTAGGGGGTTATAACTAGTTGCTATGTGGATTTTAACTTTTTATTGTAAAATTTTGATTTGTATACCAAAACCACATGGTTTCAATACACCATCATCCCATCTTCGAGCGGCAATATTTTAAGGTTAAACTCCGGCTTCGATGTAGGGGTACAGTCATGTGCGGGTTACCTTACGCGAAATTTGCAAACTTATTAATATCAATATGTAAAAAGTTTTCTCCTTAATTGTTTATCCTATACTTTGCTGACCGTAATATCACTGAGCATTAATAGTATAGGCATATGAAAACAACATCGTTAATAATTCGGTCAAATAAGATTTTCATGACTAAAATTTATTGGAAATAAATCAACTTGAACAGATTCCTACCTTTAAGTAAACTGGAACTAAAATCTTCCAAACTATTGGTTTTTGAATTGGATGACGAAGAATGATTGAATAACTTAAGACTTAAGTACCTAGATACGAGGGTGGATCCAAAAGTTCTAAGCCTGACCAAGAAAATGAAAGAAAAGTGGGTCCAAATTTATTTTTATTTTTCGCCATAGTCTCAATCTAGCTCAACACACTTCTTCCACCTGACCTGCAACTTATTTATCCCCTCGAAAAAAAAAGATTCCGGAAGGTCGACGAAATAGTCGTCTACTGTGACTATCACCTCATCTTTGGTCGAAAATTTCGAGCCACCCAAGTGTTTTTTTAAATTTGGAAATTAATGATAATTTGAGGGGGCTAAATTCGGCGAATAAGGTAGGTGGGCAGCAATTTGTAGCCACAATCATGGATTACAGACATTGTTTTAATTGAAGTGTGAACACGTGCATTGTCTTGATGAAACAAAACTTTCTTACGCAACGTTCCCGGTCTTTTTTTCTTTTCTTTCTTCCCGGACTCTTCGTAAAAGGTTACAATAATAACTAAAATTTATAGTTTGACCTTTAGATCTACAAAAATAATGAACTTCGCATCCCAAAAAACAGAAGCCATGACTTTGTTAGTCGACAAAACGACCTTAGCCTTTTTCGGTGTAGGAGAGTTTGATCTGTTCCACTGTTTGGATTATTGCTTTGATTCAGGAGTATGGTGGTGAACCCAGCTTTCATCCATGGTAACAAATCTAGACAAAAAGTCCTCGGGATCAGTCTCAAAAAGTTCCAAACAGTCTCGCGAAAGTGTGTATCGAACTCATTTTTGTTTAGCTGAAAGCAACCTCGAGACCCAGCGAGCAGAAACCTTATGGAACCCCAACTCTTCCGTTATTATGTGTTGCACCTGGCCATAACTAGTGTTTGTTAGCTCAGCTATCTTACCAATGGTCAAACGTTGGTCACCCAGTACGAGATCACAAATTTTATCGATGTTTTCTTTCGTGGTAGAGGATGTAGGCCTTCCACTCCTAGGATCATCTTTAATGCTCTCATGACCGCGCTTAAACTCAGCTACCCACTTTTTGCCACTGGAATACGATGGAGCAGACTCCCCCAAAGTGCTCACCATATCTTGATGGATGTCTTTTGGTGATAGGCCTTTTTTATTGAGGTACTTAATGACTGTACGGTGTTCAATTTTCTCCATTATTGAAAATTGCGTCAGATTGCTTCAAACAAATAATCACATAAAATTTATATTGAGCAGTATCGGAATGAAACTGCGCATAATAAATCAACATGACACATACTAACAAATGATACTGTCATTTGATTTGATCACATGATTTAAAAAGATGTCATAGCTCCATGTAGGTTAGGCCACGAACTTTTGGATTACCCTCGTATCTATTAAAAATATTAACACTCATACGTTGTGTCGTTCATTAACTAGAGACAATATTAATAACCTAAAAGTTGACTGAATTTCTTAGTTATAGTTTAAAAAATCCCTCGATTTATGTTCTTTTTTAATAATTGTTCGAAACTTAATTTTAATAATAAATCAAAAAACATAAATTTCCGACTGTCAATTCAGCAATAAATTTAAATTATCGATTGAATAATAATTGATTGTTTAAGAAAGAGTGCACGTCTCTAGCAAGTACCTGAGAAACTTGATCTGACATAACACACACAGTGTGGCCTTAAATTATATTTGGTTTGCCTTAACTCACTAAATTTTGTGTGGTAAAAACGTAAACTTTATGTCGTAGTTAAATTTAGAAAGTTTTATGTCTCTTGTATAGAGGATATACATAAAATAATAAAAATAGTAGGTAATTGAAGGATAATTATTTATTTATCGTGATGCGTAATTTTTGCTTATTCGATTATGGCTATAATATTAAAATAAAGTTCGCTAAATGAGTTTCTGGCAAATGACTTATAGTGAATGACAAGTGATTATATTCTCTTTGGTGAATGAAATGAGTGAATGAACATAAAATGAATATAATGTTCGTCGAACATTAAATTGTCTACTTAAACAATTTCTCCGTCTCCCTCTTTTCTCTATGAATTCTGCATACAAACCAATAGTTCCAGCGTTTAAAACACATAAACTGTAGGTAATCTACTAACTAGTCACAAATCACGTTGCTGATGGCCAAAATTTTGTATTTTTACTTTTAACCGTGCGTATCTGAGCTTATTTTATTAAGATCACTTGTTATTTAATATAAAATTTGTGTTCTGTTGATTAACCGAAATAATACTTAATTGATAATAATAATAAATTATCTTTATTTCACGTAAAGCTACAAGAGGCACCTGTGACGCGTCTATATAATAATAAATCTGCCACCGGCTCGGAATGCGGCCTTATACTGAGAAGATCCGGCAAGAAACTTACAGGGCTTGTCTTTCTTTTCTTATTTTGAAATATATTTACAATAATAAAAATATATGTAATGATACATTATATTTATAAGAGATTTGCATGAGGAGCAATTAATCCCAAGCCGTCTTATATTCAGCAATGTTATAATAACATAATTTCTTAAATTTATTAATTGGAAGTTCTTTCATAAAATTGGGAAGTTTATTGTAGAACTGTATACATTGGCTCATGAAAGAATGGCTTACTCTGGGAGATGAGACACATGCACAGCAAGATTATTTTTATTCCTTATATTGACACAGTATAAATAACAATTTCTTTTAAATGGACTTGAATTTCTGTAAACATACTTTAAATTTACAAAGATATACTGGGATGCTACAGTTAGAATTTTGATATCTTTGAACTTTTCTCTCAGGGAAACTTATGAACCTAGGTTATAAATTGCCCTTATGGCTCTCTTTTAAAATATTAATATAGTATTTACTTAAGCAGAACTCCCCCAGGGAAGAATTCCATAAGACATGATGCTGTGAAAATAACTAAAATAAACCAACTGATGTTGTAAATTTTTAATGACCTTTTTTATGTAATGACATATTTGTGATTTAAAAACAGTTAAAAGTTATATATTTCTTTTTTAATAATATTTTATTTATTGAGAAATTGCTAATTTATACACTAAAATACATTATAACAATATTTTTTCCAGTAATTTAAGTACCTTCTTCAAGTACGCTAATAGAATAACAATAAAAATAAATTCTTTTTTGTTTTTGTATCATCTCCCTAATTGACAATTTTTTTTTATAATGGCAGCATTATTGTAATGGCTACGCTACGTTTGACACAGATCAAATAACTTGTAGGAACTCTAAGGAAAGGCAAATAACATTTTGGTATTTCATTTTATTTGTTACTATTTATTTTTATTATCATTAGGGTTAATTTAATAAAAGGTTACAGTTACAAAAACTAAATAATATTTATTTGTTTATGTCATCAGTTATTAAAGGTACATGTTCCGTAAATACTTTAGATCTATACGGTAACTGT
>NJDD01000289.1:19480-36341 GCA_002245505.1 Calephelis nemesis
CACGGAGACTTCTCAAGAACTCTGGATTGATCGAAGCCTTAGATAAACTTTTTGAAGTCATAGAGGGCTCACTGGTTAAATTTATACAAATTAAAAAAAAATCGTCCCAAAACAAATGCAGACGAATGCTCTAACCATTTGAGCTACTGAGGAATTAAATCATTTAGTTGGTACTCAGAACTGTGCATCTATAGGATATAACTACCCACGTCAACGGTAAAGAAAGGAATTAAAAATTTCGCCACAGTATTTCTGATAAATCCATTCTGGGTCGAAATTTTTTCTTTCTTTAAAATTTGTAGAAATTAAACCAACAAACTAAGGGCAAGTGTTAAATATAAAAATACCCAGTCGATAAATTCAACGATTACACAACATACTACCATCCAAATATCTTCAGAAATATTTGCTTTAGTTAACTCGTAACTTTCCTACTTCTAAAATCTTTCCCATTTCTACTGACTTGTCGACCCATTTGTTATCTATATATATAAAAATGAAACCCGTTTTCTTTGGTCACGGCATCACGCGTGAATGGCTGGACCGATTTCACTCATTCTTTTTTTGTTGTATTTGTTATTGTTAGGAGAAGGTAAGAAAAAATGTTAAGAAAATCTCTCGAAAATTTTGAAAAATGTACATTTAATTTTGCATATTTTAAAAAACGCGCGTAACGAATGTCAATGTCATTCACAGCCATAGACTATATTGAATTGAAAGAGCATCGTTTGTTCGGACTTCGGAAACGTGGTTACTTAATTAAATTCGAGCATCATTTGTTCGGCAACGTAATAATATTGTAATTTTTCCCATACAAACTGAACGGGCGGTACGAAGTTCGCCGGGACAGCTAGTTATACAATAAAATTACGAAAATTATAAATATATTATATAAGAATACGTATAGATTTTTCTTATGTATAACTGTGTGTATAACTATACATATAAATACATATATATAAATAAAATGTATAACTTATGTAAATCAGGGACTTGTTTTAGTCATAACATAACGCGAAGTCTCTTACTTGTTACCTACAAGTATTATTAATAAGGTATCAGGCGTACGGAATGAAACAAAATCTTTAATCGATATTTTTTTTCGACCTTTTTTTATTCAAAGCCATATTTACAAAAAGTAGGTATGTAGAATATGATATTTAAGAATTTCCTAGCCCTACATTTTAACGTAAAATGTTTTTGTATTAGTAAAAGTATCTAAATAAAACAAAACCAAACATTCAATTTGCCGTTAACTATGTACACGTATAACATTTAACAAGTTTTTGGAACATGTGTCGCAAGTGAGGATTGATTTTAGTACGATTAAAATAACTTTACCCCGTGTTAGTCCGTGATACATTGCAGAATAGACTATCTGTCTCTCTGCCAGGCAGTTCGTACAAGGCGAGGCAAGGCTCACCTTCACTAAAACTGTGAAATCCTATTAGGTGGTAGAGTTTTGCAGCGACTCGCCCGGGTTGGAACCACCGCTTTACCTATAATTCCTGCTGTCATAACATCAGCGCTAGCCATTGACGTGTTTCGGTTTGAGGGTAAAGTAGCCGGTAAACTTACATTTGTTCGAGGCATGACATCCCGGGCTTTGGTTGGCAACGCACCATTACCACTTTATGTGTCTCTAGGCGTCGTGATTTTCTTACTACCAGGAAAACCGTCTGCTTGTTTGCCTTCCAATATCATAAATAAAGCTATGCACTAGTAACGTCTTTGGTGTCTATAGTTGAATAATGTGTAGTACTATGATGGCTCTATTAGAAAAGTCGGTTGGCGTAAAAAAAAGTGTGCCTCGAGGTACTTATTTCTAAAAAGAAATAAACACAATTTATATCGGGTAGTCATAGTTAAGTAGCACTCAAAAGGTATTACGACACTTTACGCTGTTTAATATTAAGTTATTACTTTTGTATGGGGTGGCCTGTTATTTATATTTTAGGAATGTATTTTTGAAGAAGTAGTTAACTAGTTGATTATCTTGGCTACTTGGTTATGCCTGTATAAGCTCGAGTAAGTATTGCTCTTCGATATGGACTTGTCGGTTTTGAAGTGCCTTACTATAAGTATACGCCGGAGCCAGTTCTTGAAAATAGTCATGCAAAGCTCTACTGGGACCGATCCATAATCACGGACAGGACTATTGTCGCCAATAAGCCTGACATAGTGCTGGTAGATCGGTTGAAGCGCCGGGCTTTTCTTGTTGATATCACAGTTCTATGTGACATTAACCTTGTGAAAGCTGAGAAGGAAAAATTAACAAAATACATAGACTTAACGCACGAGGTTACTGACATGTGGGATGTTGACTCAACAATAATTGTCCCGATAGTCGTGTCAGTAAACGGTCTAATAGCGAAGAGTCTTGACTAACATCTTAAGAGACTCGCTCTACAACCCTGGGCCGAATTCAGAAGGCAGCAATTTTGGGGACGGCACGCATTGTGCGGAATTCTTCACTCTGTCGCCCTGACCACTGACGGTTTAGTTGTAAGACCACCATTTTTCGTAACCTTTTTTTTATGTTTATATTTTTATTTTTTTTTATATTAAATTTTTAAACTTAGAAAATAAGAGGCATTGAAAATAAATGATAATAATAATAAAAGTCTTTATTTGCTTTGAAGTGGTGTACATGAAAGGTCTTTTTATTTTACATTTTCACCTACTTCACCAGTGCAACTGGTATGCAAATTTTACATCAATATTGTAAGTAAATAATAAATAACTCATATCAAAATTAAATAACTAATAATGTAATAAATGAAAACGAATAATAATATAATATTTTTTCTTAAGTATACATTTATGCTTTTGCTAATTTGAATAACGATAACAGAAAAATTTAATACGAGTTTAACAATTAAACTTATTTGTACGAAGTCAATGATTAAAAATAATTCCTAAGACAAAACAGAACAAAAAATCTATTTAAATACTATTTCATTAATTACATGATTCTATTTGCAACGCTGGTAATAATATAATAACAGTGCAGTAATTTTCACGTCCATTCCTGATTTTCCCGAGACAAAACTGAATGTATTGGCGACGCTATTGCTAGATATATCAATAGAATAGAGTCGATTAGAATGTTTTGTTTGTTACCTGAAGTATGTACATTAAATCAATTTTTAAAACAATCCTTTACGTCTATAAAGAAAGAAAGGGGACGAAAATATTACCTTTCCCTTTGAATTTAAATCTAATTAAAATCCGTTCAGTAGATTGTGCTTATTTGAAGCACAAACTAACAGGCAAATAGACGGACAGACGATTGTTCTAAACACTCACATTGTGTTTTGTTATCTAGGCTACTTTTTGTAAAAATATTTTTATTTTAAACAAATTCACTCTTCTATAGTTTTATTATACCTACATCTACATATGTACTATATAAAACAAAGTCGGGTTTGTTACAACACTTATTACTCGAGATCTGCTGGACCAAATTTCATTGGATTTGTCTCCGCCCCTAATAGCAGAATACATCTTAAAAACAAAAAAAAATATGAAAGATGAATCGTCTAGGTATATACATATATAAAAGACCAAAAGATACAAAATAATAAAGATTTAATATTAATTTTGCCCCGTGTTGGTCCGGGCTCCTTTGAAGAATAGACCATCTGCTTTCCTGCCAGGCAGCTCGTAAAAGGCGGACGAAGGCTTACTGTCACTAACACCGCGACACCTGACTAGAGTTTCGCAGCGACTCACCCGGATTGGTACCACCGCCTTACCTATTCCTGCCGCCATAACGTCATGACGTGTTCCGGTTCGGAGGGTTAGGTAGCCGGTAAACTTACTTTTGCTCAAGGCCTAACATCCCGGCCTTAGGTTGGCAGCGCACCATTACCAACTTTGGTGTCTCTAGGCGTCGGAAATTTCTTACCATCAGGAAATCCGTCTGCTTGTTGCCTTCCAATATCATAAAAAATAATAATAATAATAAAATAAATAGCATATAAAAGCTACCTATTATTTAAATGTGCCATTTACTAACAGATTAGAAGTCGGTGCCAAGCCTGTTTATAATTATTAGTTAAATGCTAAGCACCGACTTCAAACCTATTAGTAAATGGCACATATAAATAATAGGTAGTATGTATTTAAAATTAAATCTTTATTATTTTGTACTTTTTAAATTTGAAGTCGGTTTTTATTAACGTAGTTATTTTATTTAATAATTTTTAGTTTATTGCTAAAATGATTTAATTTAATAAAATTAAATACCGGGGTAGGTGAAAGTAGATAAAAATGCTTATAAAATAAAAACTAAATCAAATTTTTATGGGACCAATTCGAAACTATTTCGCTTCAAACAAATGCGCTAAATGGAGCTGGGCCAAACTAGTCCAATCCATTATTAGAGGTATTATGACGGCGAAAGTTTGTGGAAGGTGTTCGAGAGCTACTTACTACTTAGGCAGACAGGCATGCTTCTCACGTGATTAAATTTGTCACGCGCCTAGTCTAGGAAGTGAGAGGCAACTTTTTGTCCTGACCGTTTCTGCTTTTCTCTGGAATACCTGAATAAATCAGAAACGTGATTTTTTTTGAGTGATAACGATTATGGGTTTGATTTTAAGACGGAAACTTAGCATAACTTAATCAATTAGTTTTCCTTCGGTTTGTTATCACAATAGCACTTTTTTTTGCTTTAGGGTGATATTCCTTTATGGAGCGCACGCCACTGATCTGGTACAAAACAAACCCAAGTTATGAAATTCAAAAGAAACGAATTAAGTATCCCTTAATTTATGCCGAGAATGTTTGAGAATACTAAGTTTTAAAGATTTTCCTCGTTAGGGTTTTCATATATTAGCATGCATACCAACATTGCAGCTTCTTAGGACTTTTGAAAGTACTGTTCGATAATTGCTTGTGATGAAATATCAATAATAACAAAAATATAATAACTATACCTTCAGTTGAAACTTTATACGTTTCTTACTTATGTTTACGACGGACATCACTCGTCCTATCTTGCAAACATTTTGTTTGTTTAACTGATCTAATCAAAACGCAAAAAATGACGGAACACTTCGAGCATAATATTACCGTGCTTCGAGTATTTATAGTCTTGTCAGTCACGTCAGATATACATATGTCAAAGTAGTCTGCTTTCCCTGTCGCTAAACCATGTACCGGCGTGGTCTAAATTTTTGCGACGAGTATATTAGAAATTAGTTTACTCTATCTCTTTTCGATGTTTAAAGAGTATATTCACACCCATATCACCGAAGGGGCATGCAGATGCACAACCAGGGCACCCACGACTAGCCGAAGACAATAAGTCCCACAATGTGATAGGTGGCAAGCCTATCCCCAACCGGGCACATTAATACTGAATTTCTATAATGTTAACTTCAATCTTGGAGTAAAGTTAGACTTGCTTTAGTCTACGTTTATTAATGAGACGGATAGTGTTTATAATAGTTGATAAATACACAAAGTCATGTCAATCACGTGTATTGTACACTGAAATCTCAGCAGTCGAGTATGTCTTAACCTAATTTCCTTTTATCGTTGTCTACTCTAGCTAGTAAATATTTTATAAAAATTAATGACCCAACGAAATAAAGATTCATGTTTAACATTGACCCAATACTGAAAATCGCCATTTAAACTGGTGTTACCAATTATACGTTTACAAAACAACCAACGCTAATTGGTTAGACCTCGTGCTGTTAGCTCGGTTTCTCGATAATATAAAGACTTATGCTTCATCTACATTTCGTCACAGCCTTTCGGCCAACTAACCCAGTAAATGACTAGTGCAAGGTATTTTTATCCAACTATTGTAGTCTAATACAAATACTAATACAAAATAGCTAAAGCTACACTTAGTCACTACCAGAAAACATTAATAGTCACGCCGTGGAAACTTTGGAAGCCAACGTTTCCACGGCGTGACTATTCAATTAACTTAGCAATTCCAAAAAGGCTTCTACATTATCCCGTATTATCTTCCCTACGTCAGGGCGAGAAGTCTATTGAAACATCAGAAACATAGAAGTCATAGGCCTAAGCTGAAATATCGCGCCCCACCATCGCATTTAAGACGAGTATATTTATACTTAACTAAACCGGCGAGCTTTCTCTTAATACCGACTGCCTACCCTGCAAGGGGATTTTGCGTAAAGATATGTTTGTATATGTAGGATGACCTGAAATGTTAAGTGGTTCTCTTCATTCCGGATTTCAAGTTATTTGTACACTTTATACTGAGTGTGGATATGTCTGTAATTTCTTATCAAAAAAATAAGGGTCAATCAATACAACATATAATACAAAACAAAAAATGAAATCCGGATCCGGACTACGTTAATAAATTATAGAGCATTTTACATTTTGATTTTTACTCCTCTTCCACAGGAACCCTTTTAATGAGTAGGATCAAAACACCTTACAATCTTTCTCAGACCAAGGTACCAGGACCAAGGACCAGGTAGGTACCTACCTGTCAAAATTCGTTACGATCGGTTTAGTAGATTACCTAGAGGTTAATTGTAACCGAAATAGACAGCCAAACGACAGATAGACACAAACTCAAAAAAAGAATTTACTAATTGTTTTTAGTCGCCTACGCTTATTTTCTTTAATACGTTCAATGTACAAAATTCTTCTTTTCAACTACATAGTAAGTAATTGTATCATTGTAAGACAGGTCTTGTTCCATACAAAATGACGGCATCTATATATTAATACGTGATGCCAAAAATTTGAACCCTTTTTTACGAAAATTGCGCGTACGCAGGAGCATAAAATTTGGCAAACCTTCAGTTTATGTGTAGAAGAAGTGCAGAACGCTAATATTTTTACCTTATGACTGTACATTAACTCGATAAATTAAACATTAAACACACAACCATGCATTTGACACACACCAACAAATGTATTGATGATAACGATAAAAAATCACAGATGGCGCCCTAAAAAGTTTGGAAACAAAGTAGTTGGTCTTGAGAAATTAAGATGGCGTTCTTATCAATAAGATATTAAAATTTGTTATGGTCGAATTTCGACCACTAGTTACGATAATTGCACAGATTGCAATTTTCATAAAAATTAAAACTCAATGTCAATGTCAAGACTTCTAAAAAATCTTATGTCTTATCTTAAAATAATACCACAAAACATAACAAGCTTAAATAAAAATTTTAATGATTTCCTTGTATTTTTGACAAATTTAAAATTAGTTGGAACATAATAGTATTAACTTTGTGCTGGCTATCACGAGTCTCTAACTTACTAAGTACGAATATGACCGATTATTCTTGTCATAGCACTTCATCCCATTATAATCAAAATGATGGTGTAATTGTAATGGTTAAAAATGGGTTAAATGCCTTTGTGACAGAATTATGTCTGGAAGAATCAAACTGCTTACTTGTGAAATTTGGAAAAGAGTTGATAATAATGGCTATCTATAGACCTCCATGCTTTAAAAATTTGGGTAGGTTTTTAAGTAATCTATAGAAATTATTACTTTCACTTATAGAATTTAAAAATATTGTTATAGTTGGTGACATTAACATCAATATATCTGAAACAAGTCCAATTTCTGTAAACTATCTTGATATGCTAACTTTATGTGGTCTCACTCCTGCATATTTTATGAACACGAAGAGATAGCTGCCTTGATCATGTTGTATTAAAAACTAAATTGAAACTGCACTCTTTTATCATACAGACATCAATCACAGACCACGAAACAATTTTATGCTGTTTACAAACAAAACATATCAATATAATTTACAAACCTAAAATATTTACTAAGATTAATTGTGAAAACTTACTAGAAGATTGTAAACTTTGTGGCTTCAGTTCGATCCTAAATTTCAGTGATATAAATTTAGCGATATCTACTTTTCAGAAACATATTCAAAATATCATAACTAAAAATTCTATAACTTATAAAATTAAGCGAAACAAAGTTACTTATAAACCTTGGATAACAGGATTGTTAAAATGTATGAAAAATAGAGATAAATTGCATTCTAAATTAAAAAAGAACCCTGTAATGAAACACTTAAATTGACATACAAACGTAATCGTAACTTCTTAAAAAATATCTTAAAAAAACGTAAAACCTTATATGAAGAACAAGAAACTTTAAGTTCAAAAAATGATAACGAAATGATGTGGTCTACTATAAAATCTATTACAAATTTAAGCAATAAAAACAATCCCCCACATGAGCTGCTTAATATTGAAGAATCAAAAGAATTATCTGCTAACATGGTTAATGATTTCTTTTCCAAAGTCGGTCTTAACTTGGCTAATCAAATACAATCTGATGTTCCAATGTTAAATTCTATGCACAAAAACGGTTCATTGGCAGAATCTTTGGTTCTCACAGAGACAGACAACAACAAAGTTGAAAAATTAATCTTAAATTTGAAATCGAATTGTTCTGCTGGATCTGATGATATTTCTGCACAAACTCTTAAAAAAATAAAAGAACACATAGTTCCTACACTGACTCATATCTTTAACAGATGTCTAAACCAGGGTGTTTTTCCAGAATCTCTGAAAGAGTCTATCGTCACTCTTATCCACAAAGCTGAGGAAAGGGATTGTATAAATAACTATCGACCAATATCTATACTTACAACTTTATCTAATATATTGGAAAAAATAATTAATACAAGATTATTAAAATTTCTTGAGTCAAAAGAAACTTCTTTCTATTAAACAGTATGGATTTCGTAAAGGACAGGCAACAGAAGATGCGCTTCTCGACTATTCAAATTTTGTTGTACAACAGCTTGATAATAAAAATATTTTTAGACCTAGCGAAAGCTTTTGATACGGTATTTTTTCCTAAGCTCCTCAAAAAACTGGAATATTTGGGAGTTAGAGGAAAACAGCATGATCTTTTCAAGTCGTATGTAACGAACCGAACACAATGTGTAAAAATCGGAAAATGTGTAAAAATCTTATAAGTAGGAAAGCAGATATAAGTTTTGGTGTTCCACAGGGAAGTGTGTTGGGTCCTACCCTATTTTTATGCTACATTAACGATCTATGTAACCTTTTATTACAAAACTGCAACATTATATCGTATGCAGATGATACTACTTTAACATTTTTTGGTGACACTTGGGAGGAAACTTTACAAAAAGCTCAAAATGGTTTTAATGTTGTCTGTCATTGGCTATGCGCTAACTCTCTAACCTTAAATGCTTCAAAAACTAAATATATCTTATTTTCTCTGCCCATTTATGTTTTACATCTAGTTGTAACTGTCCTACTATAATCAAGACAGATACTATAAAATATTTGGTAATTAAAATCGATAAAAAACTTAACTTTCGGGAACACATCAATTACATTTCAAACAAAATTAGAAAACTAGCATATATTTTTAAGCAGCTACGAAATTTAAAAAAAAACAAAATATTAATTAAGAATGTTTATTTTGCATTATGTCAGTCTATACTGTCTTATGGCATCTTAATATGGGGTGGAGCTGCAAAAACACACATGATTCAGTTGGAAAGAGCGCAAAGAATAATTCTTAAAGTGATGTTAAAGAAGCCCCCATTATACAGCACTGATTTGATATATAACGAAATTTCTGTGTTAACAGTAAGACAATTATACATACAATCAGTTTTATTAAAAAACATTAATCCTTGCAGTATAACAAAGAAAGTGATATATTAAATACTCGTCGATCCTTTAACGTATGTCCTGTGCTGAAATCCCGTACATCCTGGGCTCGTAAATTTTACATATTTTACAGGTGTAAGATCTATAACATATCAAATAAACTGCATCTCATCTATCCTATGAATTTAAGACATTGCAAAAAGGTAATCCTATCATGGTTACTTTCTCTCAAATATGATGAAACCGAGAGTCTAATTTACAACCAGAATTAGTAATAAAAAGAAACATTGAACTGGTACACGGCCATGTAATTAGATTAACCTATATTAAAAGTATTTATTATTTAAAGAATGTATTTTATATTTATACCAAATTTACAAATTTATTTATGATTGACATACACACACACATAAAAATACATACGAACATATGTACACACAAACTCACTCACACACACACAAGTATACAAACTGGTGCGCAAAAGTTTTTTTCTATGGTATGCATGCAATTGTACTTATGCACAAAAAAAACACTTAATGTTTCAAAATGTAGCTTTGGTGATAAGGGGTGGGGACCAGGAGATCTATGCTACGGGGTTTACTCAGTTTGGACTCCTGTCTCCCTTTACAATACTGTTTTATTTAAGTTACACTATGTTTAAAGCCGCTTTTTTGTGGGAGAAAATAAAAAAGATTATTATTATTATTAAAAAAAACACCATTATTTTGGTTTTTATCGCATTTAAATGTAAGTCCCTTTCTTTACGATCTCCTTCTATAACCGTGACAAGTTTTTGGAGTTCAGATGGTGTAGAGCCTAAAAATACAGCATCATCTGCACAAAGCAGGCAGTTCATTACTCGGTCACCCATACGCATTCCCACATTCAATGATCTAAACCTTTGAAGACATTTGTCCAATTATAAGATAAACAAGCATGCTGACAACACACAACCCTGCTTGACGCCAATATTAACATCGAACCAAGGCGATATGCTGCCTTTCAACCACACAGATGCTTTACAGTCTAAATACATTGACTGCACCGCACGCAGCAGGGGCACGACTATCCAATAATCTGGTAAAATGTCCAAAAATACCTTACGTACAACCCTATCAAACGCTTTTTCGAGATCCACAAAACCGTAGAAAACCTTCTGACCCACAGCCAGAAGCTTTTCTATAATGTTGCGGAGCGAAAATACTTGATCCCTATATCTTCTTCCAGACCTGAAACCCCTTTGAGCGTCCTGTGGTGTAACGCTCGCTGACCGCATTCGTAAAAGTGATATAATGTGCCCGGGTCCATCACCATTCCTTTTTTTAAATGTTTTACTGTAGAGGAGAGCCCCAACAAACAAATTGATAAGGTGTACGCCCACAGCAGTGACGAAGCAAGCCATCATATTCCGCTTGTGTAGCGAGGCCAATTTCCATCCTCAGTCATTCTGCATTCAAAAAGATTCTGCGCCAGTCTACAAAGCAAAAAGCACGTAAGACTGGCTGACTTCACATGAAATTGACTTCATCGACCACGAAGACTGGCCTTTTTCTGTCGAGAATCCAACGAATTCAGGATTACAAAATACGGTAACACTTGGAGCAGAAGGCCTGTTCAAAACCTCATCTCAATTTGATGTCACTTAAGGCATCCCTGATCAAAGCCGACGTCGCTGTAGAGGACTGGCTGCGCAGATTGAAGGCCTGTATTAAAAATCGCGGCGCTCATTTTCAATGAATGTAATTAACATAAAAGGGCACGTTTTATTCAGTTCATTTTGATAAATAGTTAAATGATTTCTAAAAACGAACAGGTGGTAATTATTTAACAATATGTTTATTGTTGTGTGACAGAACTTATGACCCGACTAAGTATATTAGATCCTTATATTTGAAATTAGCGTTTTGTCGTACTCTTAAATCACAATTATTTTTTCATTGGTTAGAAACTCCAAGTTTAAATTATGCAGTTACTTCCATATTCGTTTTAGTTTCGTTAACCGTTTTTCACTTGTTTTTTTTCTGTTTGCGTCATAGAAGTTTACAAAATAGTAAACTTGAAATATCGCGTTTACGACGTGATCTACACCCACTGCACAAAAGAGGGCTAACAAACTAGGAGAGCTTAAATTGTAATGTCCACATCCACCATACTTGTCAAATCTTACTTCAACGGAAATCATGCATTTTTAAGATTTCTTAGCTTTTTGCAAGGAAAAACACAACTCCGATTGGGCTTAACCGCTTACAAAGATTGTAGTGATTCCCGTCCGAATGGTTTTCTTACTAAACGGATCATTGACCTACCTACGAGATACAAAAGTGCATAGACAATAATGGTTCATACTTTGAGTAAACAGATATTTTTCCACCCATGCACAACGTCAGTTTTATATGTAACAGCCTAATAAATATAAAAAATACAAATAAAACATGATATGATTACTTTCAAATTGAGAATAAATGAACTTGAAGGGTTACACACCAACAGTCATCTAAGTCTGTCTCACGGACAAATCCTTCATATGTATTCTGTGTCTATTTACTCATAATTCACAAATAACGAACGCACAACTAACTGAAAACGTGCGAGTATCGGAGGGTACAACCCTAACCCTACCCGGAGGGTGTGTACAACCCTGAACCTGAGATGTCTACGTATCATGGTTTATTTTAATCTGTGGACCATATTTTCGAAGGAATTTTGTAAATGTGTGAAATTAGAATCAAAAGAATAAACCATCTGCCTACGTGCCAGGCAGCTCGTAAAAAGCGAGCATAGGCTTTCCGTCACTAACACCCTGACATTCTACTAGGTGGTAGAGTTTCGCAGCGACTCGTCCAGATTGGTTCCACCGCCTTACCTATTTCTGCCACCATAACGTCCAATGCTTGCCGTTGACGTGTTTCGGTTCGGAGGATAAGGTAGCCGGTAAACTTATTTTTGTTCAAGGCCTAACATCTCGGCCCCAGGTTGGCAATGCACCATTATCAACTTTTTCTAGGTGGCGTGAATTTCTTACCATCAGGAAATCCGTCTGCTTGTTTGCCTTCCATTATCATAAAAAAGGTAATGGACCCTTTGGAACGATGGAATTTTCTTATCGTGTAGAAATACACGTCACAAGATGCAGTTTTACTATTCACATTAATTAACACCAAGTAAAATAAATAATTAAAACACAAAACAACCCAGGCCTAGGGTAGCAAAGTATTCTTTACATCTTAAGTAATGTGTGCTTTACCATATTGTGCTTGTTTACTTCGCTATAGTCTTAAACTTTGCGAACGTATGTGACTTAAAAAAAAACGAAAATTAGTCTGTGTCATTTTGAATCATGTTGCTACTGCGCTAGATAAGCATTTTAATAATGTAAATTAATTGCAATATGTTTTAAATCCGTATTTGCAGAATACCGTAACACATTTGGTACATATTGGAAATTAAACTTGAAATACACGACCGAAACCACTAGCACCAGCAAACTACAAATAGACAAACAAACTAACACTGCTCCTTGTAATAATTGTATGCAAATATGTATGTCAGTACTAAGACGTTAAATGTGTTGATGTTATGCGTTTTGAGTATGCTCTGAGAACACGTAGATAACGCTGATTATATCTTATCTGCACGATATCATTCGCCGCGCCTCGTCCACTCCTCTATATCGTGTACTTATTACATGTCTGTTTGTTCGTCTAAAACTATGAAAAAGAGGTAAACATTTTAATAATTCATAATCAAGCCCTCTGTGTCAATGATTTTGCATTTATCTCTAATATTAATGTCTACCGACATCTGTATTAATAATATATAAAATGTGGTTATAATTGGTATATGAAATGTACCCTGAATATTATCCGTACACACTCGAAATATGTGTGATTTTGGTTGGCGCGGTGTTGATTTTGATATTATCTTAGTTACTGCGTCGTGATCAATATGTTAATTGAAAATTATTTCTTTGTTACAGGTTTTAATAATTATGGCAGAAAACAGCAATAAACGAACGAGTAGTTTTAGAAAAATATTTCCTAGTTTATTTTTTTTACATAAAAATAAAGATAAGATAAATAGTAACAACAGTATTCAATCAAACCCAAAAGCAGGAGCCGACTGTGGTTCAAGCAGAGGTAACCAATATCAAAATCCACGTTATATTGAAAGGACAGAAAAGTTTATTAATGCTTCAGACGATACTGACGAAAGGGTATATGAAAATCTATCAGTGCCCGGCCACGACCGAGTTAGTGCCTTGAGCAATAGCGAGGGAATCAGCAACCATTCGTCTAGTAGTACACTAGTTTCAGATAATGTTAATTACATAAAAGCAAATACCATGGACGAGAACCCACCTTCAAATATAAATGAAAACTTGCATTACATGGCTAGACCTCAAGTCCCACCCAAACCACATAACGAATTGACGTATTCATCACCAAATCGAAGCAACGATCGCAGAAATAAAGAATGCTCTCAATATCCTAACGTTTACTATCACTCAATAGAAAAACTGTCTGATAAAATAACTTCTCTGGATGAGATTGAAATATACAAAGCATCTCACGTACAAGCGAATCCCGCATCAGTAGGTGCGGAAATAAAAAAAGTTAGCACAAAGTTTCTAATATCGCCAAAGAAAGAAGCCGAAGTGCGAACAATACAACCAATCAGAGCTCGCAGCTTATCAACAGATAAAAACCCCACCGAAATAAAAGAAAATTTTAACATTGTAAGTAAAAATATGAATATAGAAAAACCTTACAATTACTCAGCCCCTACCTCTCCTATAGCTGTTGGACATAGAATCCCTAGTATGCCTACAACTGTATCTCCTTACGAGCATGTAAGAAAAACTATGATAGAAGCTGAAGAAAAACGGAACTCAGTAAGCAGGTCAAGTTCGCGTAACAAATCTACACCTTCTCCTGTATCTAAATCATCGACATTACGTAAAGAAAAGTTGTCGATTGAAGATTTAAAACGAGAGAAAACTCGACAGCAAGTGGAAGCTTTTTATTGGCACAAATTAAAAGAATTGAAGATGCAAGAGGATGAATTTCTATTGCGGCAGCCCCTAATTAATTCGATTAATTCAGTTGTTACGTATAGTAATTCAGCTCGTAGCAGTCCCAGTTCAATACAAATGGATCCCCGGACCTGTAGCTTGCCACAGGGAGACATAACTTGTAATTTAAACCGACAAATCTACCTGTCTCAGCCATGTTCTTTTAGAAGAGGGGCTTTCGAACGTAAGACAGATTCGTTTATTAAACCCCGCACGTTTTACGCTGACACTGACGTAGTGTACAGGCATCCTGAGAAATTGCACCGTACGGTTGCGAACTCCCAATGTCAAACGGCCGTACAGCACGAATCTTTAATGGACGAACTGCGCAACCCTAATCAATATCCTAAACGTGTTAGTTTTGAACAAAACACTTGCCGGGTTGATAGTCCAGTGATAGATGAGGCTAAGTGTAGAATGGCCCCAAAACCTCCAGTTCGGACTACCAGTGTTTTAGGGACGACTAAAATGGATGCGAGGACAAACAATCTGTCCAGTTCATTGTGTTCCGAATCGGAAAGTGGATCTGAGGCTGGAGAAATTCAACGGATCATGCATAGCAACACGTCGAAAGGTAAGTACCTATGGCTATATTACGACGACTGGTATGTTCCCGTGGCTCCACCCACGTGCCTTTAAGCGCCTGGGATAGTATTTAGATTGTACGCATTGACTATGAGTCATCGAAATGGGTCGAGATGAATGACACATAGCTTAAACTTTTAGTTTGACCTCTGTTCTTCATATTGTGAATATCCACTTAAAGTTAATGTAGGAGATGCTCCACTTATACTTTACATTTGAATTTTGCAAATCTACTCTCTTAACTGTAACTGTAGGTTTTTCAGGACCAGAGGACAAAAAAATGCCGGGAATCTTATACGTCTGTAAGGCTTTTAAGATTCCTAGGTCATAAGAAGACTACACACGTTACGGGTAGTTGCAATAGGTTGTTGTAATCCGATTCTTTCAACTTTTCTATGTATAATAACTGCTGAGTGATATTTTTTATAGAATAAAAATATAGCCTTTTGAATTTATACGTGAGCCAGTCAGCAAAAAGATCTCCTGATCTCTGTTATCCATATACGTCATAGATGATAAAATGTGTTGGCGACCTTAGGATAATATTCCAATGTTAAACCTCTGGTGTGAGTAAGTTTACCAGCTATACTATTCTCCCGACACGACACGACAATTATGAGAGCTGAGGCTATGTAGGCGGGTAAAGGCAAGGCAGAAACACTAGCAAACAAGACAATGAACTTTCAATATGACTGACAACCAAATGTTTCATAAAATTCGATTACTAGATTAACCTATTATCGGGGGAAGGGATTCTCACATCACTACTTCATAAACTTCTATAAGATGTTTAGACATAAAATTCCAATTAAGATAAATCCTACCAAAAATATAAATGTGAAATTGCAGCCAAATTCGATATGTGACTATACCGATAACTAGATTGTAAATACATTTGGATGGCAAATCATGTGTAGAAAATCTTAATGTTTAACTTACAGGAACAGGAACTTATAACTCAAGTTTTTGGCTTGGTTAATTATTGACAATAGCAATCACCCTTTTTAAAACGTAGGTTTTATATCAACCCAACCGTATATGTACAGTACCGAAAAACAGAAAAGTACTACGTCATAAATGACTTAACTGCGATAAGTTGATAATAGATAATATGTAATGTATGTTGTGTAAGTCAAGTCAAAATTTTACTTTGAATTTAATGTAATTGCAACTTAGATTTGATAGATTTTTTCTTTTTGTCGGCGGAGTTGACAATAATCGGTGACGTTCCTAATTGTCGTGAAAAACGATTGGATGCCATATTTATCAAAAAAAAAAGAAAAATGTAAACGAACTTGGCTGTCATCTAAGAGTAAAGTGACTGTCCATAAAGGAACTGTCCTTTTACAAAAATTTAGATGGGATATTATTACATAAATGTATAATACGTATAGCTTTACGCTGTGTGGTATGTACCACCAACCTAATCAGTCAACCGACAAACGGCGTCAAACCGTTTCAAAGTGTGTGGAAGTTAAATTGCTAAAGAAGGACGGGCAGCAGCGTCCTTGTGGAAACTTCCACCCTACTGTTGATCCCCAACCCGCCCGCCAAGCGTGGGGATTA
>NJDD01000289.1:36353-47379 GCA_002245505.1 Calephelis nemesis
CATAAAAAACCTTGGCCCCCAGTCTCCGCCAGCTCCGCTTAACTGAGTTGTCACTGTCCGAGAACATATTGAAAGCCATCCATACCTCCAAAACGCACTACACAAGTGGCTGGTGACCGTGCTTGTGGCGCTCTTTGGGGGAGGCCTATGTCCAGCAGTGGACGTCCTGCGGCTGATGATGATGATAATAGCTTTATATGTATTAAGTTATTATATGTGTATTAATAATTATTATTGTCAATAAGTTCTAATAATAGTTAATAAGACATAGTTATTATAAGAACTTTTTGATTAATTTTAAATTTTTCCCTTTACTCGCAATTGTTTCCTTGATTCCAAATACCAAGTTTCTGAGTCATCTAGAAATATGTTAGGTTTTTTTACTATGAGTGAGTCAATTCATCACGAAAATGTGGAGTTTTTAACCCTTTATTTTAGGTAAGAAGAGGGGTATCAGAAGTCTGACCAGTGCGTGAATATTAGGATTATAGGCGTTACTATTTGAGCTAATTAAGTGAAATTTTGTGTCCTAAATCAGAGGTTTTAGAAAAACATTAAAATTTCATGTTTGGAGTCGTGAAGGGGGTAAAAGTAACTCGTAAATGTTATAAACTTCCACTCCGTTTTTTGGTCCGTTTTTGTAGGTCCGGGCTCCTTTACAAAATAGACTATCCGCCTTCCTGCCAGGCAGCTCTTAAACGGCGAGCTTAGGCTTATCGTCACTAACACCGTGACATCTGACTAGGTGGAAGGTTTTGCAAAGACTCGTCCGGATTGGTAGGTACTACCGCCTTGCCTATCCCTACCGCCATAACATCAGTGCTTACCGTTGACGTGTTCCTTTTCGGGGGTTAAAGCAGCCGATGCACTTTTTTTTGAGTTTTGCTCGAGGTCTAATATCCCGGCCTAAGTTTGGTAACGCCCCATTACCACATTTAAGTGTCTAGGTGGCGTGAATTTCTTACCATCAGGAAATCCGTCTGCTTGTTTGCCTTTCAATATCACAAAAAATCGAGTCCAGAAAAAGAAGAAGGTTCTTAATTCGATTATATGTCTTTTTTATCTTTTTTGTATGTTTGTTACTCGGTTATCGGTCTACGACCTCATAAATGATGATGAATGAACATAAGTAAAAGTGTAAACATTATCAAGTATAACTCAAAAACCACAAGTTGGATCATGAAAATATTTCTGTGGGACAATTTCTAAACCATTTGATATCTTTCAAACACAAAATTATCAAATCGTGACGTGATGTAATACTTAGTTGTAGTCGGTTTTTGAAGTTTTACTGCACTTAATTATTGAACACGGCTTAGCACACCGCCGCGTGTCTAGAAGTAGAAAATAATATCCGGCCATTTTCACAAATTTCGCATAGAATAAAGTAAGTGTTTGAAAGGCAATTGAATGTTTTATAGTGTCACTAAATTTCGAATAAAACGTAAAAATAATCGATGCTCACATAAAATGAAAAGGCAATATAAACCTTGTCAGACCCGCTGGTGCATTTTTAAAATGTATCGTATTTCGGTTTACGACAGCGATCGAATACGGTTCGTAAAATAGACGTCCTGAATTTAATAAATAGTTTTTCAAAGGAACTTAAAAAATGTTGTGTGTATGTGTTTTCTTTTACTGATATTTATACGTTAAGGCAACCCAAAGTCAAGTAAATTGAATTCTTGTATATGGATGTTCTTCAAATATTTTACCAACAGGAATCCTTGTAATAATTTAGCCTGATGAAGTTGTAAAAACCTCGCGGTTAGCAACATATTAGCCAATTCGGGGAAATAAACTGAGAATAAAGGTCAGTAAATTTTCAAAAAACATGTAATAACCATCTATACCGAGTTTGATTGCAGACAGCTCACAGCACTAATCGGGGAACTAGCCTGACGCTCGCGCACTGGAAGTGGCGTTAGGGGTATACACAAACACACGTATTTTTAACGTTTGTAAGGTGCAAAAAATTTAGGATCTATAGCATACATTTTTTATTGTCGACACTTGATGGAATTCCATTGATACATTTTTTAAATAACACTTGTACTTTTCCACAAAACACATGTAATATTTGTAACAACACAGAACCGTATTCCGTGTTGTATAGCCCTGACGATACTGGAGTAAGTGAAATCGATTGCACTTACAACAAAAATAAATACATAAAGAGTTATACAATTAATGTTTAATAAAACGTGCTAAAACCACACAGCGACAAAAAGTGGGCACACCGTGGTTACCTGTAACCAATTAATGTTCGCAGCTTTTGTACTTACGTTGATATCATTACTATCCATCATATAGTTACGCTGCCGCTAAAAGTTGCGACCTGGTCACGCCGTGTAGACTGCGGACAGACCACCTCCGGCTCCGGCTGTGGTTAGTGTACGTACCGTGAGGCCGGTCGTTATCCGGTGATAGGGCTGCGGCACCGGGTTGTGTGCCTGTTGTATGGTCGCCGTACATCTGGAATAAAAGCAATGACCTCAGTACTCGGTACGAATTTATTATACACTAGCTGCTACCCGCGGCTTCACCCGCGTAGTCTATTTGTTTAATATTTAACTCTCCAACGCTACCCGTTGAAATTTTAAGATGAAAAACGGCCTACGTCCTTCTTCAAACTTTAATCTATTTTTATTTAAATATTATCTCAAAAGTATTCCACGATGATGTTCTGCAAAGAATAAATTTAGAAAGTAGTGCACTGAGCACAACCGTTCCATAAGGAGTCAACCACGCGCATACCACGCGTCTGTATCGCGCGGTCTTCTAGTGATAATATTCTATTTGATAGTTATTTTAAAACTGCGATATCGCCTAAGATATTCATTCAAATCGAGTGATGTGAAATGCAATTTTGTTTTAAATTAAATACTTGTGATGAATGACGTATTTTTTTGGTTAAGGATTAACATCGTGTTTATAAAATGACCTTCGCAAATAATTCATTATTTTGAAACAAATTTGGTTAGCATTAAAAAAGGTCATAGTGAGCTAACCTTAAAAGATAGAAATGTGCTGTCGCAGACTTTTTTAGGACTTTTAAAGGGGGAACGATTCTTTCACATATGATTTTTACGAAACTTTCACCGTTAACGCATCGCACGCTCTCAAAAGGAAAAAAATCCCCCGATTTTAAAACATTTATCATTGGTACTCCGCTTCTATTGATCTTAGCGTGATGATGATTACCCTATAACCTACTTCAATAAATGGACTTTTTAACACTGAAATTTCAAGCAAACAAACAAACAAACTCTTTAGCTTTTTATTAATATTAGTATAGATAGTATAGATTTTGGTCCCGAGCTCTTACATTAAAATATACACGAACTGCTTTCATACCAACTTAGTCATAAAGGGCGAGTATCGGTTCATTTTAATAAGAGCGGTTCATTTTAATAAGAGATAAATCTGGAAAATTTATTTGTCTATACTAAACACATTAAGCGGTGACCGGTGACGTGGTTTTGCACGTTTCCATGTTTATATTCTTTTAAATTAGGTTAATAAGAATACTTTTGATTTAATTATCATTATAAAAAGTAGCCTAAGTTCTTTCATTCCAAATGAAGTGTCTGGATACAAAGTTTCACGATATCTTCAAAGATGACGATTTTCCATACGAACATTTTCAATCTCATTCAAATTTCAATTTCAATCTCATTGAACAATCTCCCTTATTTTTTAGTGGTAAAAAGTAGCCTATGTTCTTTCGTTTATCATAAAGTGTCTTAAATACAAAGTTTCACTGTTACAGCTTTAAAAATGACGAATGCCCATTTGAATATTCATCCCCTCTTTTTACCTATTCTCCCCTATTATTTTTTGCAGTAAAAAGTAGCCTTTGTTGTTCCTCAGGGTCTATTCTATCTCTGAACCAAATTTCATTAAAATGGGTTCACTGGTTTAACCGTAAAAGCGTAACAGACAGACAGAGTTACTTTCGCATTTATAATAATATTAAGTAGGGATTTTTAACCAATTTTGCTACTTTGTGTATCATAATTTCTTTGTGTGTTTTTCGTTAATGATAACTGATGTACGTGTCTCATTGTTATGGACTTATGGTAAGAATTACTGTTTATTTGTAAATATTTTTCCTACGCAAATTGTGCCACCCCCGTTAACCCTCATTCGGGTTGATTTTCAAAAAACGCTTAGATACTCGTATGTATCTCATAATTTGTATTGCAGAGCATTATTTCAGTGTCACGCAAAATATTTCAATAGAATTAAATTTCCTATACAAACTTAGCCACCCACTTTAACCCCCGATGGGGGTGAATTTCGAAAAACCCTGAAATACGTGTTTCATAATTTGTACTAAAAAGCCTTAATTCGAAGTTTGATGCAAAAATGTGCAATAAAAATATTTTTCTCATACAAACTTTGCCACCCCTTTTAACCCTTTTACGGGTTGAATTTCCAAAAAATAATATGCCTATGTCCTTCTCATAAATGCAAACTATCTACATACCAAATTTCAGCAAAATCGGTGAGGTGGTTTAGGCGTGAAAAGGTAACAGACAGACAGGCAGAGTTACTTTCGCGTTTATAATATTAGTGTGGATTTTTTATGTAATGTAATATATAAAGAGCAATATAGTGGATATCCCGCTGAGCAACTGACTGAACAGCACTTTTAACCACCAGTGGTCTGGTTGGTAACAACCCATATTTACCCAATGTCCACCCTTTGCAAGCTGCCAGGGAGAGAAGCAAATGATCTATCTAACATTGGGAATCTAAACTTACGCGATGTCATTTGAATTGGAGCTACCCTAATACATTAAAATGAAATCATTAAATTTTTAAAAGCCGTCGTTTATTCGCACGTTGTACGTTCGTACGTATGCCTTATATGTGTTTGATTCCTATATTTTTATGGTACATTATAATATGTATTTTTTAAATCAATTTTTTTTTTCTAATTTTTTTTATCTGAAATTATCAAATTCCGAGATCTGATAATGAGATCCTTTTGACATTGAGGGAAATACTCATTTTTTGTGCATATATTTGACTTGCTTATAGAAATCGAATTTCGGTTCTTTGCAGTTTTACTGCTCTTTGTTGTACTGTTCCGAAATTTAGTTGTATAATATGACATAATGTGGTATTAAATTAAATGAAAAAGTAGTCATCGAATTTTTATTTAAGGCGTCATTATATATTTTAGTGTATTTTTTTGTAATGTTGAGTTTGATAATGTCAAATAAAACGTAAAAAAGTAATAAAACTCATTGTTTTCCGTATCTGGAACGTTTATCGAACTAAATTAAGTAGGGCGCGAGAGTGCCCTCGCCAAGAGCAAAGTAAAGCGCGAGGGCACTACCTAACATTCTTAAACTCTTTAACCTTGGGTTTCGATAAGACCAAAGAAAGACCCATTCGATTAGACCAAATTGACACAATGTTCAGAATACGATGTGTGTGATACTTATTAATTTTAAAATTAGTTTAAACTGTATTTAACATGTTATTTGTATATTATATCGCCTCAATGGTCTAACGGTACAGTTGTTGGACTTGACTGCTTGAGGTCCCGGGTTCGAATCCTGGGTCGGGCAACAAAAAGAAAATTGGATTTTTCAAATTCAAAACAAAAAGAAAATTGGATTTTTCAATTTGCCCGGTTGGCGATAGACTTGCCACCTATCACATTATGGGACTTAGTGTCTTTGGCTAGTCGTGGGTGCTCTGGTGGTGCCTCTGTCTACATTTCCGGGGATATGGGCGTGAAGATACTTTTTTTTTGATAATTAAAAGCCGCCGGTTTTCTCACTGACTTATAATCAATTATCATCAAAATTGAAATGGTACTTCCTGAGTCCTACAAAAACGAAATGATGTATGTAAGCTAATATTATTACACATGCAAACTTGGAATAAATTACAGGGTAAAACTTAGTATAAAATTCAAGGTTTATTTAAACTTTTTTTTTCGCAGGGTATAATTTCTAAGCTTAGTAAATTTATTAAACATATGAAGCTTAACTTCAAGTTTTAAACTTTAAAGTTTCAACTGCATGGCCATAGTAATACTTTAGCCGTCTCATTAATAATCACGGCGTAAAGTACGTCAAGGTTCAACCTGCTATTACAGTCTTTATTATAATGTGATACAGTCTATTATATCAACTTAATTTTAATTCTTCGTTAGTCCATGTTTATTAACAAGATGGTAGAAGTTATAGATATCTAATAAACTAGTATAATATACTATACTAGTATAAATATAGTTAAATATAGTATAGCTCTAGAAAGCTAAAATTTTGGTATGTTAGCGGATATACAAACAACGAAAACACTCGGAACCTTGGACTTTCACACTCCCACACCATAAATTATATGATGGGTATTTCTATGAGTGTACGAAATTTGAGGGAACTTCCTGAAGTCTTAAAAAGCTAAAATGTTATATATAAATAAATGTTAGTCCACAAAGAACAAAAGTTATCTAGATTTTTTACCATCTCATAATAATAGTTTAGAAAATGTAACACTCTCTAGAAAAAACTAGCGCGTCGCTATCTTACGGCCGGTATCTTATCTCTTTCAGCCACAGTTTTGCTGTGAATACTTTATAAAAAAAACAAATGTATATTTGGTTTTATTATCGTTAAATTACTATGAAAAAAAATGTTTTATAATTATAACAAATAAGGTTTTCGAGGAATAAGGTGGTTAGTTTACTAACCACCGCGGCGATCGACATGAAATATAATAGAAATAATTTTAATTTTATCAATAGAATTAAGATAAATAAACGTCATAATTTTATTTTTTATGAAAGTCTGCATAGCATGTTTTGTCTTTGCGTATACAAAGGGGAAGCTTATAGGTCTTACATTGCTATACAGTTCGGGATGGATTTCTACATTTTGCGTATTTCCTTGAAGTAGATCGCTATGGCTGGTGCATATTGCCTTCCGTGCGCAATTCTGTTGGAACTGATGGCTTGTAGCGTTTTATCACGACTGGTGACAGAGAAGTTCTAGAGCAACCACCATTGAGGGAACGTCTAGAATTTAAGAAGCAGTTCTTCGTCTTAGCTGGTGCTACAATCGCCTGATAAACAATTCTTCGAAAGTCTTTCGCGACTAATTGTTCCAATTCTGGGTGATGTTTTTGCTGAACTTCTTTGAATACCAAAAAGGCGTTTATGATAGCACAGTCCAGGAAATGAAAAAAAATACGATGCCATTTCGGTCGATGGCATAGCTACTTTTCATTTCGTCGAATCTATCAACACAATTCATGCAATTGTTATACTGCATCACAGCTTCAGGACAATCTACTTGGTTCTCTGTTCTCTTGTTCTTTGTTGTTCTACTATCACCATTGTGTTCTCTGCGAGTCACAACATCTGTTTTGGTGGAATCTATACTCGTATAGTTAGTAAGAATATAAACTGACCTTTTGTCTTTCCACTTTAGAACTGCTACATTCGTATCACTGACTCTGTAATCATGCTGTCCTCTGTTTAAATTCTTGTATTCTTTTTATGATGTTAGATATTTACGATTTGAATTTATATTTTCACATGCTAATATATTATTTTTTTAGCTCAACTTGTAAGGAATAGCTATTGAAGTAATTATCGACCGTTACACCCTCCAAATCTATTATTTCATAGGCTATATCTTCACTACCTGTATACTTACCCGGCTCTTCCATTCTAAAGTTTTTCTTCCACTTTGGCTCTTCTAAACCGGTTCGGTTAAATGGTTCTAAATCTGATAAATATACTTTATCATCTGAGGAAAATCCATCATCAGGCGCTGGTTGAAGTCTTCGAGCACCATCAAAGTTTGCTGTCCAATATTGGGTTCCTCATCACTTTCCAGACTACATACGCCCTCGCAATCCGAAGGAATGTTTTCTTGAAGAATACCTACAATTTGACGATTATTCAATACATGCGGCATTCTAAAAAGAAACACACAATTATACAGAGAATATGAGTAAAACAAAACCTACTTTAGTCACAGTGGTTAGTAAACTAACCACCTTATTTTTTTCGTTATTACAAAAAAATACAACAGAATATCTTTATTTTTTATCATAAATCAAATAAACCAATACTAAATAATAGAGTATCAACAATAACATTACACAATAACTACTCTTACCTTTTTTCTGAATTTCAAATTGCTGCGATGAAAAAAATAACGCAAGTCAGCGCCTAAAGGTCATAGCAATTGGTTAGCCATTAGTTAATAAAACATCCTAGTAGATCACGTAACTCATATGTGTCATGTAAATAAATTTAAAAAAATGGAGAATAAGTGGTTAGAATACTAACCACTAAACCTGAAAGAGTTAAGACAGATGTGCGAATCTGACATCCAGCATCCAGCACGGTTACCTTTCCATTCAGCACGGAACGTGACAAAAGCGAGCATATAAGCTAGGAAGGAAAGACAACGATGCACTTACAACATCTGTGGTGTCTATTGTAGGTCACTAGGCCACTGTTGTCTCTTGCCAGCATGAAACCGTATGCTAGTTCGCTGTCTTATCACATAAAATAAATAATTACTTCGTACAGCGATGGTTCAATTCAGGGCGAACCTCTAGACAGCTTTCTATAACCTGGTGAAATATAATGGACTATTTACAAAAAGAATTAAAATCCCATCAAAAACATTTGCATGTAAAATGTTGCCAAGACGATACCATTCTCCTCTTACAGGTGTATAGTTTGTCAAATTAGAGCTTTTAGAGTGAGAAACTTCGTTATACATGGCATCTGATCACTTTTAGATAGGTAGTGCGAGCCATATATTCTTATGTTGGCAACATTTTAAATGAAAATAGGTACTTCCGAATAATGTGGCCTCGTTAATTTTAATTAATTTAATAAGATTATCAGAATTGTCAAGATTGAAAACGAATGTTATGTTACATTTAGAAATTATTCGAATCCGTCAAATATTAATCAGAAAGAGCACCAAAGTAAATTATTCCAAAGGTCCTTTAACAAATGGCTCATCAACAGTTTTAAGTTTAAGTCTCGAATTTCGATTAACCAGCAATCTGCATTTATAATTGAATAATTGCTAGGTTTATGCCCCGTTGTCGAAATCTAAATATCAACCAATTTCAATTTCAATTCCAATGATATTTCAATGATAATTTCAATTTTTTAATAATAATTTGAATGATATTTTTAATGACAATATCATAAGTGATATTATGGTTACTACAGAAGACATTTTTAAATTAATTAATGGCAGGCAGTTCGTAAAAGGCGAGCACAGGATAACCGTCACGAAGACCGTGACATCTGACTAGGTGGTAGAGTTTAGCAGCGACTCGCCCGGATCGGTACCACCGCCTTACCTATTCCTGCCGCCATAACGTCATGACGTGTTCCGGTTCGGAGGGTAAGGTATCCAGAAACCTACTTTTGTTTAACATGCCGGCCTCAGGTTGGCAACGCACCATTACCACCTTTGGTGTCTCTAGGCGGCTTGTATTTTTTACCATCAGGAAATCCGTCTGCTTGTTTGGCTTCCAATTTCATAAAAATAAAAGCCACCAATATTCTTTGTCAAGTGTGCTTTTACTTTATCAGCGCCTATCAAAATGATATTTAATCGATGACTTTCAGGAGGGGTATTTCCCTAGTATTTTGAAAGAAGCACACGTCTTTGTTCCCATACATAAAAAAGGCCAGCAAACAGATATAGCGAATTACCGCCCTATTTTGATTTTAAATGTACTGAGTAAACTATTTGAAAGGGTAATTCATTCACATATATATCCTGTAGTCGCTGAGTCAATTCCTGCTGAGCAGCATGGTTTCATGAAAAAAAGATCTACAACTACTAATTTAGGAGTATTTATTGGATCATATTTTAGTGCTATGGATGGCGGTTCACAAGTTGATGTAATCTACAAGGACTTTGAAAAGGCATTTGATCGTGTAGATCACATTATACTATTGCGCATGCTAAGTGAATTAGGTATCCGTGGTAATGTGCTTAGATGGATGGAATCATATTACGCAATCGTTCACAAGCTGTAGTCGTAGAAGGCTGCCGTTCTGACTTTGTTTATATCTCTTCTGGAGTACCTCAAGGATCAATTCTGTATTCTTGAGTATTGCAGTTTAATTTGGAACCCTCATTACATAACATACATACAAAAATAGAACATATACAGTCTAAGTTCATAAAATCTTTAATTTTCGTAGCTATAAAACCTTTACAAATTATGATGAATCCTGCCATCATTACCATTTTATGACTCTTGAAGACAGACGTACATTAACTGACATGTATTACTTGTACCTGCTGTATTTGCAATGGTTATATTGACTCCTTGAAACTCTCCTCTAGAATATTAACTTTTAATGTACCAAAAATTCGGACAATACACAGCCGAAATCGCCTATTTGTCAGTCACGATACTCTTTCAAATTATGCTCAAAATTCGCCCATTAACAGAATGCACATAACTAACAATAAAAAATTTAGTCACATTGACATATTTAATAATTCTAAGGCAACTTTTAAACGAGAAATAACACAGGCACTTAATAAAAAACATTAGTTAAATAAAACATTTCATTGTATTAATAATCATTTCAGTATGTATATATATTTTATTTACTTAAACCTTATGACATTACAACACACACACACACTCTTACACACATGCACACATTCACTTTAGTCCATACTACATACCTACTTGTATGTTAAAATTAACGACAAATTTTACCTTTATAATAATAGAAAATGTCCGTAAATCCGTTATTGGCTATAGGATTAGTAGAACTATAATATCTTATTAAGAACATTTAGCTGTGGATTTTGTTAATAAATAAATATAAACCAAAAATAGCATGAATAATAGCATGTACATAAAAATGCGGACTGTCCCTTTCGGCTTGGCCAAAGAATATAAATACTCTTTAGCAAGAGGGCTCGGCTATGGTATCACGTGTCACTTGTAGTTCTGACAATTTCAGCCATTCTAAGAGGATCATAGAAGAGGA
>NJDD01000289.1:62445-75942 GCA_002245505.1 Calephelis nemesis
AATACACATAGTTTCTACTAATTCGAGAGCAGTTCAAAGGATAATACTATTTGCGCCTCTGATACTTAGATTTCCATGGTTGTATGTAACGCAGATTAAATGACTCAGTGTTGCTGGCGCCGCTGAACCTCCATTCCAATTACTTCGATTTAATCAAGAAACGCTGGCGCGCCCACAAACATACATTAATTGGATTGATTTCAGTCATATACATTTTGAATGCGAAGATGTTAAAGGTGCCTTAATGTAATTCTAATTTAATTAAATTTAATGAAACTCCATCTATACTTTGCCAGACCAATGAAAAAGTTTAGATGGAGTAGTTACCTAGAAAAGCGAACATATAAGATAATATTATAAATAAGATAAAATACTTGTTGCAATGTTTGTGTATGGCAAGCGGAAAGTAACGTAGGCGCACACTGTGATATTACACACATGCAAAAGAAAATATTGCAAGTGTTCAACCTAAAATCACCCAAAGTTTTCATTAATGCCATACATAACTTAATTTGTATACATTGTCAAAGTAATTATTTTTTAAAATTGAAATTTTAAGGAAATGGTATTGTACGGCTCGTTCGCTTACCTTACATAAAATATATAAGTTTTCTTAGCCATTTTTAGTCTATTCAAAAACTTTAGTGTTATTAAAAATATTTGGATATAAGTAGTTAAATTATTTCGGTGATTTTCGAGTTTTGCGCTGTGCTGTATCTTTTTATTTATTACAAGACAAAAATATACAAAAGTCCGTTTTTATTTATATGACATGTATAACGATATAGGATGCTATTATATGAAGATTCTATTGTAATCTTTGCACCAAATCCAAAATACCTACACCATGTTTTGAGCTTGAGTTATAGTTAAGCAAATATCACGTATGAAAGAATTGAATAAAAACATATCTATGAAGGTTGACTCTTTATAACCCTTGTTATGGGATAATAGATTATAATAAGTAATTATTTGTTAAGATGTTTTTAAATAAACATAACAGTTATCGTTATCCAAACAACGCGTTTGCGTTAATCATCATAAGTATTTTTATTTACATCTGAATTATTCAAGGTAAACAAAAGCGTGGGGTGCTAAATTTTTACAATTTTTGTAAATATTTTAATTCACAGATACTGGGAACAGTAAACTAAATATAAAATATCTTAACAAGCGTCCCACGCTCTTTGACGACAAAACTTTTCTTTTATGTTAATCACTTACTTTTTTATTAGAAGATACCTACAGAAGATTGTTTTCTTCTTTTTAATTCAGCTAGATACAAACAGATGTGCGTTAGTATTTTTAAACTATTACTTAAGTTAAATAAAAGTTACAACTAAAACATAGAAAACCTTCTTATAATTTTTTTGTGCACTTGTATCCCAACCTGTTTATAGGTGTGTCACAAAATTGATCTAGTGGGTACTGTGGATGGATAGAAATTATGCGTGTGCCAGCTGTGAAGAGATTATCTCCCTAACGTAAAGTCCTTATTGTTAACGTTATTCGCTGTAGTTTTACATGTGGGTGAGTTCTTAACTGCATAAAGAATTTCCCAAAGCCGACTATAGTTTCTGAGATTAAGCGCATGAAAAATGGCAACAAATAGACAAGCTAGCGATGTGTGTACATTAGAATAGATAACTATTTTTTAAAAAGGACAACCATTGAATACTTTACACCTATAGTTATGCGCACCACCTCTTCTAGGCAACATGGTATTCAGGTTACTGTCAAATAACAGCGTAGGTTTATCATGTACTACATCTAAATTCGTCTGGTTTTTCTTTACATGATACTAGATTGCTACATCTGATAAAAGTTCACAACAATTGTTAGTACCACCACCCGTAGTCTAGTAGAAGTCGGAAGGCGTACTTCCATGGGGCCAACAATCAGTCTAAAGTGATAGCAAAACTATCGCCATCAAGGCGCTTGTCCGATCTTAGGGAAAACTGTTTGCATCAGAAAATTGAAAATTACGTTTTTTTGTGTCCCGAACCTAAAATTGCACCCCAGACCTGACGCGGTCAGCTTATCGGACCACAGAGGCTAAGTTATCTACTTTCTATAAATTTGCATGAAATAGCATAAAGGAAAGAACTTAAATAAGTAATTGCTCTGATGAACTCGTGTGCGCGACTCAAAAGCGAATATTTGGAACTGAGTAGCTAGGTATATTTAATAATGTTTGCGGCAGAAGTGCCCTTCGTCATAGTAGAGGAGCTGAAAGGTTTTAGTAAACTTTGATATTGGCTGGTGCCCTACTGTCTAGTGGAAATTTCATTAGTTCATTATACCTTCCAAAGCTTTTAACCGGTAATGTTATACCTAAGCCTTGTAGTATTTTTTGTTATTACATTGGGTAACTTGAAAATTGTTTTGTCAAAAAATATTATATACGTAGATATATATAGAACAACGCAAGCATAATACAACCTCGGTGATATAGTGCTATGCAGAATATTGCCCACTGAGGTATCCCCGCCTTACCTTTACCTGCCGCCATAATGACTGTGTTTAACACAGGTGACACCACTTGAGGTTAGGATTTTCGGAAGACTTTTGCAAATCTAGCCTAAATTCAAAACCACACTTATCAGGCGAGCCATGTACGTAGGTACTTGTCCGCCGTCTTCTCTTGTCTTTTACATACATTTAAAGTTACATTTTGATGATGGACCGCCAGTTCCATCAACAAGAAGTGAATGACGAATGCATGTGAAGTGCTATTATATAATCTGCCTAGTCAAAATTCCGAACTTCGTTTGTTCAGTTTATACAAGAAAACTGTTTTGCACTCAATTTTTTAATGTCAATTATGCGTAATTTTTAACCCCCGCCGAAAGACGTTAGGTGCTATAAGTTTGACGTGTGTGTATCTTCTGTGGCTCCCTACATAGGATAAAACACAATCGTTTTACGCTGTCTGTCCTTATTTATACTTAAATATTTAAAACTATGCAACAATAAATGATTTTGATGCAGTTTCTAATATTGTTTAGATAATTTATTACAGTAGGTTTAGGCGGTATTACTAATCCGGGGGAATCGCTGCGAAATTCTATCACCTAATTTGATGTCACGGTGTTCGTGACGGTAAGCCTATTCTCGCCTTTTACGAGCTGCCTGGCAGGAAGGCCTTTTGCAAAGGAGCCCGAACCCACACGAGGGAAATAAAAAAAATGACATTTTGAGTTTGTCCATGGGAGATGCCAACAAACTCGGCTTTCTCTCTATTTTTTTAATCTGCGGTCTCCCATAATTATTAATTCAAGTACTTTTTTAATATTTTTGTCAAGAGTTTAAGTCGAAGGCTTTCCAGACCGGGGTTTTCTTTCACACTCTTTCTGCCACGCTTGAATACTGCTATCCGTTTTTTGACAGATAAGTAAAACAGGGCAGAATCCCCTTATGTACTGACCATATCATCAAGGATGGTTTTCGGTGATATCCTCTTCATTTGGATGCACTCAATGACGACACGCTACTCGATTTGCTCCTTTTGCTGAAAGTATGTCGGATTGCTTTGTTAATTAAAAACATATAAAATCACAACCAATTATTGCACGTGTTTCGAAATTTTCACTATTAACTGTTACTCTGAATGTACTGTACTAGATTTGATTATCAGAATGGAATAGACCAATTTTAGGGCGAGTATTTTCCAACCCACCCTCGTATCTATCTCCTAATCTTGCTCGGTATTAATCCAAAATCTAAAAGTGTCAACTATACAAAAAGCTTCTTCAACGCCATCAAATTACTCAAGAGATATGTAATTAATTTTACCTCTTTTAAATTCATAGAAACAGCTGACTGGAATAAGATATAGCAGGAGAAATATTCAATATTATTTTCTGGCACTATTCGCTAAAATGTATTTGATCCATTTATGTATGCATTTCCAGCAGTTGCTTAAATTTGCGACGCTTAACCAAGAATACTCATTATTTACATCTCCCGACATAAATTCTAAATAAAGCTGTAATCAAAGCTCTTTAGCTTCGCTCTAAATTGTTAATTGCGCATGTTTGTATATAATTATTATATTTTCTAATTGAAAATAACGTTAACGGCGTGTAGCAGTTTTTGATAACGACAAAGTTACAACTCAACAACAGTAGAAGTCATTAACCTAGCAATGGCCAAGATGAATTAAATCTCAGATTGTCGTCTTTTGTTTTTGTGTTGCCAGAAACAAAGGAAATTGCAACGAATCGTATGCAGGTCCAACGTATCGTCCGTCTGAATTCCGTATAGTAGTCCGTTGTTACCGCAACTATTCCAACTCGATGCTCATTAAACTTTTACGTTCGGTTCGCGGCAGCTCCGCTCAAATATTTTGTATTTTAAATTTTCTTAGAAGTTACGGTTCGGCGAAAGTTTTACGATACTCGGTGGGCGAATTTTTTGAGCTTACAAACTTTATATTATTTTGTTAAGTTGTTTTGTCTCGTTATGACAAATTTTACCTTTGGAGCTATATTTTTATGAGCGTGCCTCCAATTTAAGTTACATAACTGCAAAAGAATCGAAGTGATTTTATAGCGAAATAAGTATGGTTTTTGTACTTAAACAATTTTGCAACTAAAGAAGAAAAGATTTTGTTATGACTAGTTGTGGCAGTTTTTTCATAGAATTGAAAGGCCAACAATAGGCGGATTTGATTTTTTGATCATAAGAAATGTACGCACTCTTCTGTCTGCCAACCTTTAACACATAATACACAATTTGGGAACTTTTGTTAATTTTTTTTCACGTGTGGAATTGGGAGTTGAGATCTTTAGTTTTGTGTTTTCTGTTAATCGCATTATATGGCCGTGTCATTCGTTTTATTCTTTGAAAGTTATGTATGTACAAACTTAAGGAAAGTCTCGCTTCCATTGAAATTCACAATAAACTGGATATCTATTATAAAGTTCACTATACTGGTACGATTTTAAGAGACGAAGCCAGCCGTCCGCAAGCTGAAAACCTTTTCAAAAATTAGATAGTCGGACAGAAAACCAAATTTGTAGGAATGGAATAGTAGGTGTATCGCGTATGGTCTTCCAGTGTTAACCGTTTAAAGCTAGAATAATGGAGATTTTACCTATTGGAATTTAAAAAAAATAACCTGTTAAAAATATAAAAACAAGCCGAAGCCGTATTGATTTACGATTTACGAAAGTTATAATGTAACAAAAGAGTGACTTTACATTTTACGGGAAATTGATTTTCAACAAGCTTGTAACAATTTTGTATATTTTAAAAGTATTAAAACTCCTGAACACGTCAGAATGAATATTGGAATACTACTAACATTCCTTCAACATTCTACTGCAGTCTGTTGCGAAGCATTTTTAATGAACTTGAATAATATTAAAACGATATAATCGCCTCGTTTGTCAAAGTTGGTAGACAGTGCACACTCTTGTTGAGTCCAATGAAGACGCAACTCCAAGACATATTTATTCTGAGTGTATAGTGTGACAAAAGTATAAGTACTATAATTTCTCGTATCCCGGAACCGTCGTTCGAAAATTTGTCACTAGATTGATATAATTTTTTTTTCGCTAGCTAGCCTAACCTAACATTATATACTTATATATTGAAAGTTGATATGTAGAGAATTCAAATATGCAAGAAATATTAATTGAAACTTTTTGATGATTAGATCAGTAGTGACGGATTATGCCACTTAGGTAAGGAAGTATATCACCTATTTTTTTCTGAACTCTAGACAAAGATACCCGTAACCAAAACGTTAAAACCAGGATTTTTAAAAATTTAATTAAGACAGTGAACAACCATATCCTGATGGTAAAAGGCAACCGTGGCCTTTAAGCATTTTCCATGGCCGTGGCCAAGCTTTGAGGTTTATTGTGCAAGTGTACCCGCTACCCTTCCAGAGCATGATAATGACACTGTAACGACAGAAATAGATACGGCGGTGGATCATTCTACCATCAATTGTCTATTTGGTAACGACCCTTTTAAGCCTGTGAGAAGTGCTAAGTGGTAGTATGATTAAATGGAAAAATTTTTCAAATAAATCATATAAACATAAAATCTGATGAATTTCCAGAACATCGTAGAGATGTATAATGTCTAACCAAAAATATGTACAAACATAATCTCAATCTTAAATCAACCAACAAAAAATATCATATTTTGAAATATTATATAAATTATATTTTGAAAGAAGGTTTTAGACTTGTTGCTTTGCAGGAAAGCATAAGGAATAAAATATTTGTCATTAATGTAATATAATTTAAAAACCTAGGTTACCGAGGAGTTTGTTTCGCCGTTTCTAGTCCTGAATGGTGTCCGTGAAGTTTAAGTGTATAAACGGTGGTGGTTTAATATAGACAGGCTTAGATTTATTGACATTTAAAATGTTTGTTATTAATAATAATGAATCTTGTAATAAATATAAAAAAGATGTTTAAATTTCAAAGTTGACCTAATTAATTATTGAATTTTAATAAATATTAAAACTTACCGATATGATTGTAGACATTACTTTTAGTATTATATAGACGCGTAACTATTTTCTAATTATAATTCCAATTTGCACTCAACGTTGTGATAGAATATGCTGGAATGCATAATAAATTTTGTAACGTATTTTTAATTCACATATAATATTTTCGTTTCTTATCATCAATAAATGCCAGACAGGGAGGGAGAAGGTCTATTCTACCCAGGGGGAAGTTTCCTATGGCTTATAGAAAATTATTTATCATGTGGTGAATCTGAAGAAAAATTCGTGTTTCGAGTTAATATTTGTGTAAGGTTATTAATTTCACATTTCGTTGATGTTGACTGGAAGTATTTCATTCGTGACTAATCATGCATGCATCGTATTCGAGTTTGGCATTTCAAGGTCTGTCGTAAAATATATATCGATATTTTAACATTAATTCTATTATATTTCATTCATCAGTTTAATCGAAACACGTATCGTAATTTTAATCTCTCTTCGTTAAGTAATTGTTTGCTCTGTATTTTGTGCTATTTAATGCATCAATGGTATTTACTTTATTGATAATTTAAATACCTTGACGTTGATTTAAACCTACTAAATCGAATTTCATGATTGATAGTTATTATCTGTTTTCAATTCAACTATATCTATTTTTAGTCGGCCTCTTTAATGTGAATGTGAAGCGGATAATTTAGAAGTTCTATAACCTACAATTTGAAAACCATGTACTAAAGGTTACACGTGTTTGTTTTTAAAGAATTAAACTCCAAGATTTACAAGTAATTTTCATTCCATTAAATCGACAAAGTTTATACTCGTATCTGTAGTCCATCAGCGTTTATTTAGTGTAGCTAAACTTAAATCACACCTGTGTTGTAAACTTTCAGCAATATCACTTCGCTTCGGGCCCTGGGCACACTAGTTCATACGTCTTTGTCCTTTTCAGCCTTCTCACTGTATCTGTAGTATCGAGGTGCTGGGTTGCCTCGATGTTCATTTGGTGGGGAACTTCGGTACTTCTTTTATTTATATACCACTGGTTTTAGTTTTAGTAATTAATTTCGTTATTATTATAATGAGACGCATTAAAGCATAATCTTATTAGAATATACAAACTTCTTGATTCTTGTCAGTCGACTGGCTTTTTTAGCCCTTACTCTCGACCTAAGCATTTACATTTTCCACATGTCCCTTACGTTTTATGTTGGCCATATTTAGCAAGCATTCCTCCACAAATCAGTTCATACTTACTCCAAATTTTATCTTAATTTTATTTTTGCTACCGTTCTGGTGTTATATATAACGGTGTTGGTGATAAAACCTTAACACGTTATTCAATCCAATATGAAATACTCACAAAAAATATTTTTGTCACGCACCTGTCATATGAAGTAATTTTACTAAACGTGATAAAAAAATAGATAACACGAATTTCAACATTGCACATTAAAACTTGTTTTAGAAAGTTATATTAATTAACTTAGCAATTTATTACAGATTTGAAATCGATATTTCATAGTAAGTGTTTTTGTAGTCTGTGTTTTAAATATGTGCGTGTGTATTGTGGTAGACAAGTGTGAACTGTGTTTGGATTGGAACTTAGTTGGATTGGATCTTTCTTGGAATCTTTTTAACAATAATTGAACCTACCATGAACAGGGACTGTTCAATTTGTTAAACCGCATTATATTCAGATTCTAAAATATTTAATTATCTATCCACAAATTATGATGAATCGTTCTTCAGTTATTTTACTTATCTCTCGGAACACTTTTGATATTGGTACAGAGAGCAGACCTAACTAATAAATTTATATCGCGGTTTTGGTGGCGTATGAATGTGGTTTAGTTCTCCTCCGGAAAACCCCTCAGAAAAGTAGTTTTATTCAGGAAAGTAGTATTGTTTCTTTATTAAAACTAGTTCAAATCTTTTTTTTAATGTAAAAACAGGTAAATGAGCGTATGGGCTACCCGAGAGCAAGTAGTCACACCTGCATAAGAGCAACAAATGAGATGCTGTTTTTTAAAAAATCTAACAGTCCTCTGTTTAGGTTAAGGCACATCCCTAATTGATAATAATGTTATGAATGACATATTTTTGGAAGACTTATGGGATATGAAAATAATAACATAACCTTTTTTAAATCGCTGCCACTATGACCACTTGGGGTAAGATGCTGAGCAGCAATAGCGACAAAAAATAGCCAGGCAGGGTAGTACCAACCTGTCACGCTTAATTTCGGAGTGTGGGGTAGCCATCGATACACCTGAACAGTTATGGTGCCTATAGGTCACGGTTATTTCCTATTATTAAGCGGGCTACTAGCTTGTACAACAAAAACGACATTGCGGGGAGTAGTAACCACGGCGAAATCTCTACCCTACAGAGCATGTCCCTAAACGCCTACTAAGTATCCAGTAAAGGTTGCAAAAACCAAATCCTAAATCAATATAGTCTCCACCCCATATTTCTCGGCTTTGTTAAGCTCCCTAAAACTTCAACCATTTAGAAATGCCACGCGATCAGAGCTCTGTGCAGCGACAATGAGGGTGACTATTATCTCTGTTCAAAATTACGCATTGACTGTAATATATATTTTTTAAGAAAGAAAGAAAATTATTTATTTGCAAAATATTTGTGTAAATGAGATGTTACAAAAATATTTAAGTATATTAACATATTCTACCATATTTTGGTATGCAAACATTTTAACATTTATAAAAATATTATTTAATTAGGTACATATGCTTTAACTTTTAAGCCAATTATTTATATTGAAATAGCTAGTTTAATTGCTCGTATTTATTACCAAAACATTTTCAATGTAATATTTCCACATTTATAGAAACCCTTTTCCAGTCTGCAGACTGACAATTAATATTACGCTCTGATTGAAACCTGTACGTGTACTTCAGTCTAAGTCCCATTTGACTGCTTATATTATAAAATATTATAAATGCTTTTATATTCGTGTCAATTGTTCTTCCAGATGTGTAATCTTTTTGCTAGTTGGCTTTGCGTAGGTCAATAGTTGTAGACCATAAAAGTGGTCCTGCCATGTTTGTTTTAGTATTTTATTTTGAAGGTAGGCAAATAGGTTTTACTACTGTTTAGTTTTTTTAAGAGTTTCCTTTAATTTCAAGTGTAATAGTTTTCGATTACTTTATTATAGCGAAAAACATCGAACGCGATAGGCTCGTTGGTAATTAGGACCATGTTCCACGTCCATCATCATATAAGTTTGACGAATGTTGAATCAATGTCTTTTGTGCGCCCCCATAGTAATATGTCATACTACATATTACAATGAAAGTTGCTAAAATACACTAGTCGTGCAATATGTTCCTCAGTTAATAGCATTCGTTTTCTAACTACTGCGTATGCCGCAGAATGTAATCTTTTGGATAAGCTAAAAATGTGTGAACTCCATTGAAGCTTAGAATCTAATATTATGCCAAAGAAAACTGTATCAGTTATAAATCGTGTCTTGCCTTTTAATATCCAGTTTTAAAAATGTTGTACGCTGACTTTGTGTTAGGCAATGAAAACATTATACATTTAGATTTGTTCGTGTTTAGCGTCAAGTTATTCTCCTAAAATCTGTTTGAACTAGTAAAAAGGGCAGCATTTTCTGGATGAAGATTTTTATCTAATCTTTTGACATTACATGTTAAAGAAGTGTCACCTTCAAATAAAACAATGTTGCATAAATGTTGTATCGTATATAGAACTTAATTTATATTTAAATGAGAAAAAGCAATTGCCCTAATATCGACCTTTGAGGTACACCAAATATCTCGTGTAAAATTTGTTTGGGGTTGTATTTGAATACTTGTCGTAAAACAGTTATAATGTTTCATCTGCGTTGTTTAATACGATATCATATTTTTCTCTCTTTGAAAACAGTACATACCATTGAATATTTTATTCCTCAAACATTTTTTCTTACTCAATCAACTGAGATGACCCAAAAATATTAAAAAAATCTTTTATAGTGTAAATGTGAAATAAAAAGTCTTAGCATAAATTAAAATACATTTGCTTAAACTTTACTTAACTTGAATAAAATAAAAATCCCTTTTGCGCATGCGTGCATGCTGCTTGCGTGCATGTATGAGCGCGCATGTGTACGTGCGTGTGTGTATGTGTGTCATCTTAGCTTTTTAACGGATGGATCGATTTCAATGCAGGCATAATCGAGAAGGTTTTTAGCCACAAAGCCAACAGAAAAATAAGGATTATTTAAATAAATTTTGCGTTCCAAATATCTAATATCTTGGTTACAAGAAAACTGTAGAAGATTGAATTCTGTAAGTACATTAAATATATGAAAAATATATCTTTTAGGTACAAGTGACTAATCGTAACTAAATTTGGATAGTAGGAACTTCATTCATAAGAAGGTTTTAGTATTTTTTTTTATTCCGCTCACTAAATGGGTTCCCGTAGCAGATGGGTAAAAGTCAAGTAAATTGGTCTGTTATACATAAACCCGTTTTCCGATTTAATTTATTCGTTTTTTTTGTTTGTAGTATGTGCTTTACTTTTTTTAATTCACAAGTTTTGTGATACCTAGTCAACAACGAATTATTCCAACTCCATATTCTCTGCATATCCTGTAGCCCCCTACAGTCTACAGACTACATGGCGAAGAGATATGCAGGATAGGCAGACTATATGGAGTGCCAAGTGAACGGATTTCAATGGGTCGGCTTGTTTTTAAGAATGCTACTATCCCTAGAAAAAATCCCACCACCTTATATCTTTCTGTCGCCATAATGGTAATGCAAATGCTAAAAATGTTAAAAATGTGTTTGGCACCGCCACGTTTGGTTTCCGGTCCGGTTTAAAATGTCGGCTGTAACATAGCAACACATCAGTAACATCGAAGGTGTCTAGTAGCGAAGGCCACATTTTACCATCAGGAGAGTCGCGTTCGACGCGCAAAAAGAAACACGATCCATGGTGTGTGGAACTTATGGACACCATACTTTGCGCCTCGCAAGTGTAAGTTATGACTCTTGGAATCTGGTAATGGAAATGAAGCCGATGTTTTTTATTATTTCGGAGTATTTGCATTTTAAATTACAACTTTTACACAATCATTAATTATTACTGGTGCTAATCCTGGTTTTATATAGACTAGTGCAGACCCGAGTGTATGCTTTTGTGGTGTTCTTTCAATAGGAAACAAACTTATGTACGTTTTAAATTTTACCAGTGTCAGCGGTTGTTTACCTAATTACCAAGCTTGAAGGTCTAGCCATCATCCTAACATCATTGGCACGGATATGTTGGGTATATTTCGGAATCAAAGAGATAGAATGCTTCTTTTGATAAAATTTTGAAAAATGATTAACCGTTTGTGACATAATTCTATTCAACGTACTGCACTAACAGAAATACTTCCCGTAGTAAACCGTCCCAAAGACAGAAAAAGCTGCTGCGTTTCGGTTGCTAAACGCATTGATCTAAAGCCTGTTTTTTAATCTCAGAAACTGAATTGACAGATGTAAATGTCAATTTTACAAATATTGATATCTGTGTCTTTTTTGTAGTGCTGTTCTACGATACAGATTTTTAAAACCGTAAATTAATATCGATTTTCAAAGAATGACAACGCTAAATTTTTTAGACACTTTTAGGTTACATCGAAAATTTCATTACTCGTATGATACTTGTATGGTAGCAAAATGTCTTCAATGTCAATATTAAGTATTTGTAGAAATGACAAAGTTATACTTGCGGTTTTCGAATATATCGTTTCTCGGTTTTAGCCGGTTTTCTTGTCGAGTTTAGCAAGTGCTCTGAGGAGCTGTTTCAAATACTATTTGCCTTTGACTTCCACATGCGGACACTCTCAATTTCACCCCAACCATCTTGATGCATGGCGTCCATTTACTGTGGGTTTCCGTCGACATTTTTACCTCGCACTACGCCATAGTGGAGTCTATTACCAGCGGTAGTGTTTTTTTATAGTAAAACATAGCTAGGTACATTGTAACAAAACATGTTCGTTCCAAAAAATACGATTTGAGGACCTTAAAGAAAAGGACTTAGGTATTCTTTTTTGAAATGACCTCCTGCTCGTTTGTCAGCTCTTCCATAAATAGAAATAGAAGAATGTATTTAGATAATAATTGAGATTCGACTCAACTTTCGAATACTCGGTAGAGGTTTATAGTACAAGTGCTGATATGAATATCCAGAGAATGAATACTGAATAAAACATTGGCTTCATTTGTTAATTATCTCAAAATGCCGCTGTTTGACATTTTCAATATTATCAGACGAAGCAGTCTTCCAATTATTGGAATGCCCTCATAATTAATGCTATTTCAAACTTCTGATGATATAATGGCAATTGTTCAATAATGTCCATCGTAGTTTATACGCGTCAATATTTCCATATGACACCGATATCAAAGTACAGTACAGTACAGTTTCTTTTCAGGTTTAGGAAAGAAATTGTATAAAGATAGATAGAATCGTCTCTGTGGTCTAGTGGTGTGGTAGTTGGAGTTGACCACATGAGGTCTCGGATTCGATTCCCGGCTTGGGCAACTCGAAATGTGTTTACAATTTTTAAACGTTTTTTCGGGCATATTTGTGTGTAGGTACTTACTTTTTTTTAAAACAAGTAGGCGGCACTGCTGTTGGTAATAGGTATCAAAAAAGAAAGTTATTAATTTATAGATAAAATTTGTCCCGGAGTGTGGCGGTATCGACCCGAGCTACTCGTGTTCGTTACGGCAGGATCTCAATATATCAGGAGTCGCTTCAGCAATCTTCAGCAATACGTGTAATCTCTGAATTCACTGAAGCGATACTGAAAATTCTTCCGCTTTCTGTAATGCTTTTATTATTCAGAAAAGTAGATGAAAGGTTAGGCAAGAGCAAAGTTTCGGGTCCACAACCATCCATCCATACCACGGTCCGGTGATTTCACGAGTTTGGATTTATTCGGAATCGTATTTTTTTCATAATTAACGTACCTTATGTTGGCATATGTAAGGTCGCTA
>NJDD01000289.1:76029-111685 GCA_002245505.1 Calephelis nemesis
GTGTGTGTGTTTTATACAAGAGGAGGTAAACGAGCAAGTGGGTCACCTGATGGAAAGTGATCACCGCCGCCCACTGACATCCACTCGTGTTTGTGCACGTGCGTGTATGAGCATAATTTTTAATAAACAAGTAGCTAACTTATCTAGCACTAAGCAGAAAAAAGTAAAAAAAATAATTGATTTAATATAACAGGGAATTTAGTTATAAATTTGAGATAATATGCGAGTGTGGGTTTGGTCTCGAGTCTCGCCGCGATAAGTACCCTTAAGAACAGCGTGGTGCTTCTAAGTAGTATTTTCTTGTACTTATTTCACTTTCAGAAGCTTTTATCCGTGAGTCTTGGCTTCCTCGCAGTAAATAATTTATATTAAACAATTCCTCTCATGGAGTGTTCTTTACACTTCTCCTCATTAACAGAATAATATGAAATATTTCATCACGACCGACGGTTTCTTGCTTGCTAACCTCACCGATTGTTCGCTAAAATGTACGAGATATTCAAATGAGTATAATGAAAGGTTTCAGCTGGGCTTGGGGTACATTAAAAAAAATAGAAAATAGAGATTGATCGTACAGACTATGGGCAGAAAGCATTGATTTTATGGGGCTACAAACCAAACAAACAGGTTTCTTGATAGACGGAAATACAAGCTACTATAGAAATCTTTGGTAGGACACAATTTATACCTATATAGTAGTAACTACGCGTAGTAAAATATATCTTAATGTACTTACAATTTTGTACTTGTGTTTGCCACCTTACTTCTTTCTTAAATGCTGGATTAATTTAATAAAAAAATTGTATGTATAATACAATAATGGATTGTTGGATGGATGAAAAATATTGTAGCCGATAGTTGGCACTGCTATCCGTATGTCACACAAGTAGGAGGAGCGGTACAAAGCTTGACGGGTCAGGACAGGGAACACGACGGTGACAAATATTGATGTTAGACGCAAAATTAAGTAGAGCGGCAGCATTTTACGATTTGGGGACATTCATTAAAAGAGCTTAATATTCATTTTTAAAAGGAAGGCAACGCAACTGTAACACCCCTGGTGGTCCAGTTGTTTTATCAGATTAATTGCCTGCTCGTTTGCCACCTATTCTATAAAAAAATACAGCTTTTCAGATTTCTACCACTTACATTCACGGTGTCGGTTATAAAGAAACCGAAGCTCGACTCCCTAAAGCTGATTGGCAGGAATGCAATTGGCCGGTATTCTTCAGATATCTGACGCGGACACAGGAAATATAATTTGTTGGTCCGGGCTCCTTTGTAGAATAGACTATCTGCCTTCCTGTGCCAGGCGGCTCGTAAAAGGCGAGCATAGGCTTACCGTCACTAACACCGTGACATCCTACTAGGTGGTATAGTTTTGCAGCGACTTACCCGGATTGGAACCACCGCCTTACCTATTCGTGCCGCTATAACGTCATGAGGTGGTTTGGAGGGTAAGGTAGCCGGTAAACTTACTTTTGCTCAAGGCCTAACTTCCCGGCCTCTGGTTGGCAACGCACTATTACTACCTTTGGTGTCTACGCGGCGTGAATTTCTTACCATCAGGAAATCCGTCTGCTTGTTTGCCTTCCTATATCATAAAAAAAATCTTATCCAGCACGCGATGCTGCCTAGCGTCACTAACTCATGGTAACGATGATGAAGGCCAAGCACAGAATTTCTCACGTCAATGTGGATTTATTTACCAGTTAAATTGTACTGTTAATGTAGCTGGAGTTAACGCGATAAGTACACTTGATAAAAAGTGCGGACCTTCTAAAGTAATCTTACATTTCTTCTAGTTGTTGCTTTAAAAAGCTTTTATCCGCAAGTCTTGACTGCCTCTCTGTACGAAATTAATATTTAAAAATGTCTCATGAAATGCCGCCTGCGCCTTGTCTTATTTACAGACATCATAAAATATTGCATTATGTTATGACATAAAGAACACCTTGTTAATGTACTTTACTTAATTATTTTTTATTTACCTTTACGTTTAATGTACACCAATGCTAACTGAGTAACGAGTACTGCTATTTTTTTAATGGGTAAAAACTTCTAAACTTGCGTCAGGACATGTGACCTGATAGAAAATTCGTAAGACGGATAGAGGGTAAACAGCCGGCGCGGCGTAGGAAGTATCCCCCTCTTTCCACGGCGCGGCGAAAATGTATGCCTGCGCCTGCTGTTTCGTTTAGACGGCGCAGGGTACTTGCGCGAATGTTCGTGTTGTCATGTTTGTGTAAGATAGCGCAATAAATGAATATTGTATTCTGCCACATAAATTATAGAACTTTCATACTGATAATTAAAGCAATTCGTGCAAAATTATTCCCTAACCATTCCAAAATATAAAAAATGCACAACGTCAATATTCGAGTTTTCACTTCTGCGGCACTCCCGAAATGCAATCCGTCGTTTTTTTATCTAATAGTCTTCTAAGTCAACTGTTTTTTTTAATTTTTGGGAGGTAGATATGCGTATTTTTTCGTGCTGAGAAATTTACTCCAACCAAGTTAGTATTAGGTTAAATTAACATTTTGAATTTCTTGCATTCATAAGTTTACTTTAAATATCCTCTAAAACGAAAGCATTAACTTTTCTGCAACCCTAACCCTGCCATAATCTAATATGATCATTTATACAGATGGAGAACCAAACCCATCGAATTATTAAGATATAAAAAGAGATGAGGTATTCATGTCTTAAGCGATAAGAGGCAATCACGGTCTATACCGGGTAGACGTCAGAATTAGTCGTTTTATTCTAATTCTGTTTTATTGTACGAGAATTAAAATAAAATGAGAGAACAATGAAGATAAATATTTTTAATAACATAGCGAAAACAAAAACATTGATATAATTCAACATTAAAATAACGAAGAACCATTTATTTGTTAGAAACCAGAAACAAATGGCAGCAGCAATTCTCGTATTGACCGAATGTAACTGCTTTTTACTTCAAACTGACTGACCTCAACCAATTTCAATTAAATATGACTAAGACTTTCCAATTATTCGTCAGATAGTGTCCCGGATCAATATTGTTTATTTTTAAGCAATGTGACAATAAACAGCAACACTGAGAACCTGATATTTTTTGTTTTTTTAGGCACATATACGAGTATATATTTGCTTCTAAATATTATAAATAGCATCCACCTAATGTTATCTCGGTATTGTGTAATACTATGATACTGGCAGCTGGCATGCCCAAGTGCCCTAGATGGTAGTAGTTGAAGCCCTGTGCCAAGTCGGTTAGGCTTATCGCTAAATTTTAAAGGCGAGTCTTTTTTCTAACATTATTTTCCTCTTAAACGACTATTACAATTTTCAACACATAAATAAATATAATTTTTCGCCTCGTAAAGCTCAACTGCAAATTTTTGGGACTACCCACTGTATGTTGCGAATTAAAGTGATTTCGTTTCAATTATACGAATTACCTTCCGCCGTTTCATAAGTTAGTCAAATCAATTAATCATTTTAAATACTAGAACACAAAGTGGATAATAATCCAAAAAGAAAGATAAGATTTCATTTCGGCGTTCCAACATGTTTTCTTGTTTGTCTTCCGATATCATAAATAAAAAAAAATACACAACTCTCTTTTGCTGCAGGGAGTTCAAATATTCTGTTGATTTGTAGTCTTGACACCGATTACAAAATATAAATAATAATAAGTGAACCCTTATTATTAAAACGGGAAAACCCGAGTATTTAATGTACAATGAGAAATAAAATATCTAATAAGATATTATATCTGACATGTGTTTTTATTAGCGTCTCTAAAAAGAAGGTATATATGTTTTGTTCCTTTTGTATATTTGTTACGCGTTACCTTCGCTAATTAAGAATGGAATCCTAATATTTTTTGTAAGGTTGTTCATGTGTTTGATCAGATGATTCCGTATGCATAAATGTGATCAAAACTATAACACACTATCCGATCCGGCGAACGTTGTATCGCTTGACATTAACATTTGTAATAATTAAAGCATTCCTTTTCCCATTCTCATTTTCATTTTCTCTACATTTTTTTTGATAGAAACCTTTCTCCCGACAATAACCTACACTACAAAAACAGAATTGGCAAAATTGGGTCATCTATTCAGGAGTGGTGTGATGGATACGCTAAATGGAGATTCATTTTCGTATAAATATATATTTAGTTTTGCGCATTTTTGGATCACGTACACCTGGATCGCGTATACGTACGGATTCTCAAACGTGAAAATATGTTCATTGATATCGAAACACTGTCAAGACACAGTCATAAAAAAATCACTACATCGTCTCCAACACCATCACCAAAACTGTAATAACATAACAACGTCACGATACAGTCCCGTTCTTCAGGACACAGTCATGACATTGTCTCTAACACCACTATTACAACCGTCACAGCACGAAATCGCCACCGACACAGCAGAATGTTATCACGCCACAGATATTTTCACCAATCCCGTCACCGTTATGATATCGTCACCAACATCATCGGAGTCGTGACTATGTTACGAAGTCTTCACCGTCATCGTCACGATGTTAGTGTTGACACAGTCACAACATTATCACTATACAGTTAAGATATCATCACCTATATCATTATCGTCAAGACATAATTACCGTTGTAACACTGTCATGATATCGTCACGATGTCGTCGCGATATCGTCACGACATCGACATCGGCAAATTGTCACGTACGATATAATTGTAGCTGTCACTTCCTTGTTAATGTCATTAATTACCGTGTTCTTTGTAAATGTTACTTTTAGGTTTTTGAGTAAATTGGGAGAATTGAGTACGGATTTCTTTTTTGTCTGTTACTTAAAAATTGTGTACTACAAAAACTTAAAAAAAAAATGATTTATAATGCTTGATTTACCCCTACTTAGGTCGCCCCAGTACCGTAGGACCGCCCAATTTCGTACATGTTTGAACTTAAAAATTGTATAAATTTTGTCTCTAAACCAACCAAATTTTGTGGATATTGGTTCAAAGGTACTCAAGTTATCGTCGAACAAATATACAAACTTACAACCATACAAATTCAACTCCATCTGAACATAGCTACATGCTCTCGATCAATTATGAGCATCTTCCCAGTATCATTGTAAACATTAGTGAGCTATGAGAATCTAAAAATTTAAAAGAAGAAGATTTTTTTAAATTAACTAATGTGATGTTAACCTCGCGGCTTTTACAACCTCACCGGACTTTAAGCCACCAGCCTCATCATCAGCAGCTCGTAAGAGACGAGTACAGATTAAGTAGGTTATTACCATTAGTGATTACCATTAAAACCACTGGTGGCAGCGTACTGTGCAGCAACTAGCTCTGGTAGCGAGCCGCCCTACCTATCTTTACCGCCATAATGATAATACAGTCAGGTTCTGGTCCGGTCACAATAGGCGTAAGAGTCCGGTCACAGGACACCGACGCGCCTATAAATCCGTAGTGTTAATAGGCCACGGTTTGGTATCTGTTACTATCAGGAGCGCTGTTTGCTTTTTCGCGGTCTATTGCGATAAAAACTTAACTGAAAAAGCAGTATAAATAATGTGAAGAGACATATATACTCGTAATTATGGTAAAATATCAGACGTCCTTACGATGATAGCTGTAGATCATATGAACTAGTCACACTCAAGATATGCCTCAAAATCTGTTTAGGCTCATTTAATAGTGTTTGTATTTCCCGAGCTAGTGCGGGGCGGCGCGGCGTGAAATAATCTGTCGCCACTAGTTACATGGAATTCCAGAATCCACAGCCGGCGGGCGAACTCATCGCGTAAATGCATATCATTCGAGAATTCACCGAGTGATCGACAGGACCATTGAGCTACGAAGTTATGTTTGGAGTTTCTCTGCAGTATTGGAACCTAAATTTGTAGACCCATAAAGTTAAATAGTCTTACGATCTTATTTCAAAGAAAAAGAGTTTTTGGGGACACCTAATTAAATTAAAGTTATTGAAAGTTACCTATGCAATGTTTCAGTCAAAAGTATACAAATGTGCCATACACCATATATGGTTATAATGGAGTTAACATTCCTTGTTTTGTCAATTTTCGGCGGGACTTTTATCGCACGGCGTTCGTACCTATTAGGAGATTTATTTGCTTACGAAAAGAAACACCGTTTCAGCGAACACGCTGTGAGCTATTTAGAGATCACGATCTTGGGGACCGTTGCGTGCGTTCGCACTGCAGCTGCCTATCTTGCTAAGTTCGGAAGGAAGTAACGCTTTAGCGATCTGTTTTTTGCAGTCGAATTTAGGGCTGTGCTTCAGGATGATGCGGGTGGCGTCGGTTCACGTTGCCAACGGCGCAAGGTCGATGTCCGCATCGATCGCCGGCGACAAATGCCGCGCCTGTGCGGGACCGCACACGTCGCGCAACAGGCCCGACCTAACCTCCGCTTTGTATAGTAAAAACACTCGGTTCAGTTTCAAAGAGGGCGTCCGAGGACGCAGACGGCGCCCCGAGCGCGCGGTCGGACCAGCAGTGCGTCGACTACTCACCGGCTTCCATACACCAATAACTGTGATAATAAACACCAAAAAATGTTAGGTAGGCCTGAAGCGGTTCCTCGCACGTGTACACGATCCTAGCCGCGACGTAATGCGCCCTTTGGCAATGGGTGTGGTTGGTTGGCACTTACGTTGTGCCAGAGGACGCGCGGGGGGTAACCACGTGATATATTACTCGAGACGTGCCAAACCCACCCCCGTCGCCGATGCATTTAACCGATTCTGCGCGTTGCATCCTGAGCTTTAAGTGCAATATTGCCATGAACCGTGCCGTCAACCGGTGCATGCGAAAATCTACTTAATGTCCCTGCAATATGCCGTCGCGGCTACGACTGTCCTTGCACCGTTTCATTACTCAATGATTGCAGTAAAATGTAATTTGTTACAAGGCGTACAATTTTGTTATCAGAAATCTATATCATATTTGCATGAGATTGAGTCCAATTTACCCTGAAACAGCATGGGGTGTGGATGTTCCATTCATAATTTTGTCATATTTGTAATTCGTGTACCTCGTGTTTGTGATTTTTACAACAATTTTATTGCAACCGGGACGCATTGTTGTGGCATCTTTACCGCGCCACCAATTTGTCCGTTAAATGCCGATAAATATCTACACATTTATCTGATTTCAATTTATTTCGTGATTCATTGGACATTATTTTAGTTGAATTGTGTATTTACACGACTACCAATTTTCTCAATATCTTGCAGGTTTAGGTCATTAATTTTGGGCAACGTATAGACCCTTAAACATTGTGGCATTAACCTGACGCAGTGCAAAATCACATCTCTGCTATGGAACTCAATCTTAGCATATGAAATTCTAAAAGAAATGTGTGTCTCGTCATCAATGTAGCACTCAATACTGATTGTTTTTCGCATTTAGGTTCGTGATCCGATATAGTACTAGTATATATTTCGAAATAAATAATTAGGACGGACAAGTTTGCAGTTGGGATCACTTTATATCTAAGAAATCTGAAAAGATGCTTGTCTGATTGTTTGTGGTTTTTACAATTTACTGAAAAAAAATATTTAATGGCATTTAACCTATTTTGATAAAATTGGGGCGAGTAAAAGTGAATTTTTTCCCTTCATCCTTTAATGAAAGGAGAAAAAATAATTATCGCGTAGATGAATATATGGATAAGGCACATTATTACATTAAAAATGCAAAAGTTCGTTAATATTTGTTCGTATTCGCTTGTTACTTTTCAATGTTTGTATCGGTAGACGACTTTAGCTATTTTAATAGATTTCGAAGCTGCCGTGAACAGCTCGGCTGCGGCACAGGGCGCAGCCAGCACTTGGGTATAAATCTTAAATGTGAAGTTCTAATTACCTAGACTGAGATTGTTGCCAGTGAATTATTAAAATGGTTAGGATCCAGGACTACGAACGTAAGATTAATTATTTTGGAGCAGGTTAGTAGGTTAGTTGGGGACCGCTCCAAATGTAATGAGTTACATCGGGGTAGCGTCCGCACGTGGCTTTTTTATTTTCTGAGATGACCTAATTTTGGTTTACATTATAGTCTAGTCTGTGCGGGCAGGTTGGAATTCGAATTTAACCCTAATGATTCAATTAAATTTCAAATAATTTTGCTTTATTATTTGAATTCAATTTTAGTATTTGAAATCAGATATTTTACTTACTAAACAAACGTACCTTATCACAAGCAGTTAAAATTTGAGCTAGCAGAAAAATCAAGAGAAAAAAACATAGGAACTTGATTAAAATTGTATTATTCAACGTAAATAACTCAAACCAAATGAATAAAGACGTTAAACTTTTAAAATATGTAAGTTTTCGACCACTTCCGCTTCATTCCTTAGAAATAATTTCGTCATACAAACATAGCAATTTATATATTTTGTCTACTTTAACAGTTTGATAAATAAATAAATCTATGACTTTGCGCTCAAGAGGTAACTCTGCGGCGTATTATTCCTATGGCAACAAACAATTTCAAATTATTGATATCTTATCTTCAAAATAAAAATTTATTTCTTTTGGAATTAAATTTTATTTGGAATTTATTGTATAAGTGACAACGTGAAACTATAATTATCAGATTCCGCAGGACCAAACGTAAGTATGGATATATATCAATACTAGAACAACTAGATGTAGCAAAATAGGAAACTTTATCAAGTTTAGTTTGAGATCATCAGCATACATTTTTGTAGATTTTTCATTCTCTTGTTTTAGAAGGTTAGGTCACAGGCCCCCGCGGAGGTCTGTTTACTACTTTGGAAGTATTTATCTTTCAAACAACTAATTTTGACAAAAATATTAGCTAACCTTGCAGTCGTTGTGCTAATCTAACTACAAATATTGTTTTTTTCTATAAGAGCCTTTTCCTGACAACAACTATAACCCAACAAAGAAAGAATTAACAAAATCAGTCCCTATGATCAGCGGCGATCTGGGTCAAGGCAAAATTCGGTCCTCCTCTCTTTCTCAAAGCAATTAATTCCAAGCATGACAGTTATCAGCTGGATGTTCTGCAAATAATAATTGAACTCTGAATATTAAAAATATTATTTTAATACGTTAGCTTTACAATCAAAAAGGATTTTCGTTTCCCACACAAGTGGATGTCACCAATCAAGATAACAATATGTATGAAAAGCAGCTAGTTCCTTGGTCACGTCACATGGATCCACCGGAGTCTGAGATGTCTCACCGAAGAACTGGAATTAAACTCGGTACACTTTTTACAGCACGGCAGTCCTCCATTCTCCTTACGTGGTCAACCTAGCCAAATCGAGCTTTCATTATGAAAAAAATTTAAAAAAACCATTTATTCTCTTTAACATGTGTTTTTCAGATTAAACATATTTTTCATTAGTTTATACTCTAGTTATTCTATTAAGCTGCAATCACGACTCACGAGGTACTACTTAACTATTTTTAAAATAACTAATGTCGGAATCATAAGCCAACAACCAAGTCGGTAGTAACTTCTTAAATTTATTCAGTTGCAGTTCTAATATAATTAGGTAAAACATTTATTTTGGAATTACTTCCCTGCATAAACATCACATCTATATAAAAACAATAGTTCGTCGGTAATTTTGACATAACCTAAATATCTAGAACTAACTTTAGGCATTTTCCAACAAAATCGGTTAATGGAAATTAAATTACGGACCAGTAGACTCTGGAAGTTAATTGTAATTAAGAATTTGAAATCGATAGATTATATGAAGCTGAAACCGTTTTCGTCCCAATCACAATTCACAATATATCACAGTATATTGTGAATAACGTCGTACCTTTGTTAATCTTGATAAAAAATAATTAATTATTTATAGTTCAAGCACAAGCATGTTCAAATAATGTTATGCTTTTGATATGATTTTTTTATTAATCTTTTTTATTAATATCTGCTTTTACCTAAATGCATATAAAATGAAACCCTCTTACAAATTTCATAAAACCTAGAAATGCAAAAAGCATGTTCAAAATTTGTTGTTCGTATCGGAAATAAAAAGTATCAATACTGCATAATATATCCTACTACAATAATATTTAACTAATTATTACAAGTTAATAATAATTAATGTAATTATATTTTTAAAAGGCTTAGCTACGATACTATTATTCTTTTTCTTTTCTGTTGGCGATTTACTCCAAAAGATAATATTAAAATATTATCATGTTTTAATAAGTACGGTTAGCGAGCTTTACTTGCAGTAAACGCTCCCGTAGTAGTAAAAGCCCCCGATGGCGGTTTCACCCGAGTGCCGAGATATTAAGTAAAATCTTTATATCTGTTTTATCGAAATTTGTTCAGTAGTTTTTGTTGTAAGAGTTACAAAAATATTATCGTTTATTGCACATAGACCGTACAAAATACACTTGTGACTCATATATATATGTAATACTAACTAAAATTTACTGCCGGATATAAACGCGGCCACACAAAGAGAGTATCTGATGACAGCAAGTCAGCGAGCTTGTCTTGTTCCTCATTTTACAATATGCGTACAAAAAAGTTATTAATACTTAATATAATACATTTTTAAGAGATAGGTGCTTGGGGAAATTGTTAATCTCAAGCATTCTTATCTGTTAAATATTCACTTACGGTATAATAACACTTTTCGTATATTAATTATAGGCACTAATTCACTAATTTAATTATAGGCACTAAATAATATATAGGTTTAATTATAGGCACTAAATCATATGTTCGGGCAGTTTATTTTAAAAAAAAATACGTTGGGCTATGAAAGAATGGCTCACTCAGTGGGTACGAGACACACACACATGAAGATTATTGTTATTCCTTGGTTTACTTCGGCAGAACTCCCCTAGTAGTGTCAACATCAGTCCATCCTCAAAAACTTTCGCATTTGTAATATTAGTACAAGTAAGATTTGTGAAAATGTGCGAGACATAAAAGAATTTAAAGTTAAGTTTGTTCACAACTTTTTTACAAATAATTATTTGAATACACAATCTAGTACAGTAGTACTATTTAAATTATGCGCTTTGGCTATATTCGTCAAGCTTCGGAAATCCGAATGTATTTAAAAGATATCTTATCGATCTATCTATCTTAGAGTTGTAATTACATAATGAATCATTTTGCTTAAATTTAGAAGAAAAGGAGTAAAAACTGTAAAGCCGAAGCGTATAATTTAAATAGTACCTAGTACAGTTATTAAGATTACAAAAATAAATATGTAAATATGACTGCTCCCCTTCATGAGTTCCAAGAGGAGTACTGACTTGACTACATACATTATCAATTTTTGTCAACTTTTTACATGTCACATATAAATTCCGACCTCGTCATTACGGACACGTTCAAGATTCATCGTAATCAGTAGTGAGAAGGAGATAGGTCATTATGTATGTACATTAACAATTCGCGAAGTTTCTAAACACTAATTTTATTAATGTATCGTCATTCGAAAGGATGCTCCCACCGGAGATACCTGAATGAAGCCCCAGCCCCCAGCAGCTGTCTTATACAAAAGTAAATGGTGAATGTTTTCTACAGTACAATGGCGCTTGGGGTTGAAATAAGGTTATTGAGATCCATCCGTAAGCCTTATTCGACGGGAACAATAAGAGAGTAATTTGCGATGATCCAAAATGTAACATTACTTTTATTATTTTGTCCTACATTTTACGGGCACAAAACATTTGTGTCATATTTAAGCATAGTACAATATAGTCTCCGAAAAGAGGTTGGTTGTATTACTTAGGAGGTCGGTGGCACCTCTTTTTGAGGGTGGATTTTTTAAATTAAGGTAAAGATCGGTAATCAAAATGTCAACTAATTTAAATGAAACCTTATTCCAGGAAGTATTTTAACAATCTTTCGAATTATCCCCACCTGTAAGTGAAAGTTTCAAATTAAAAAAAAATGGTTACCTTTTACATGCAGTTTATGCGTAAAATTCGAAATGCTTGCTATATTACTATTGTATCCAAATAAGTAAATGAAAAAAGAGCGTAAATGTATCTTATTAAAAAAGTAAGATAGTTATACTTATACCTGCCATGTTATATGGTTATAGACCAAATACAAACAAAGTAATAACTTCAATTGTCATTACTTGTCGAATGCAAAAATAGGTAGGTTTTAAGACGAAGTTTGAGATCTAAACGATATACATACATTATACATACGCCAACGAATAAACCAATCATTAAAACATTTTTAAACGCTGTTTCCAAAATTAGTTCAAGTTCAGTTCTAGTCGAGAATTCTCATTTCTGTCTTTCACCGATTAAAAAAGGAGCACCCGTTTTACATTTTCGCACGAAGTTGAGTTAAGGAAAAAGAAAGAAGTTGGCTGGAGTCATATTAATTAAATATGGTGGTTGCTCGATGGTATTTGTTGATAATTTATTCAAGTATTCGTTCACAATTCTTTTGCAAAGGCGCATTATCGCAGTGCAAAATCCAAAAATGTTCTTTTAAATGGGGCCGTTTTCGTCGAATTTGTGTCTTTAAAGCCGCTTAACGCTCAAATAATAATCCCAATTTGCTGATTGACCTTCCGGCGAAAATTCCATGTGTACAACCTAAAGTACAACGTGACTTTGATTCTGAACGAGTTTGGCGTGTTTTTTTTGGTTTCGGTTTAGTTGGAACCCTTCGAAGTTTGTTGACTAGTTTGGATGTCAAACTCGTAAAGCCACGTCTCATCACCAGTGACAATGCGTTTTATGAATGGTAGGTCGGAATTGTCTCGTTTTGGAGAAAATTTAGTTCTATTAGGACAAGAGCCGAGCGGTTACATGTCTCATACCCAAATGTTTAGTTAAAGTGATTCTGATCGACTCATGAGACGCAGATAATTCGGCGGCTATCTCTCTCAAAGTTGACTGAGGACTTTCAGTCACTGTTAGCTTCACTTTTGTAATGTTAACTATTGTTGCAGACGTTCATAGCCCACCAGAACGAAGCTAATCTTCTTACCTGTGTACCATTTATAAGCACGAGTTTTTGATGAAGTCAATTCACCGTAAGCCTTCTGTTACATTTTGTTTGACACTAAACACGAAATTCTATTGGCGATGTAAAATTTAAAACATGCTCTTTGTTCGATGTTTCCGTTATGAAATTGGCAAAACACGCTTACTAAAATGATTTAATTTTCAACAGCACTGTAATCTATATATTAATACGTGAAGCAAAAACTTTGGACGCCTTTTTACGAAAATTGGGCTGAAGGAGGAGTATGAAATTTGGCACACCAATAGTTTATGTGCAGGAGAAGTGCAGAACGCTAATATTTTTCAATTATTTGGTTTATGAAGTGCATTAATTCAAAAAATAAAAGTTTGCACGTACTACCGTGCATTTGACACACACAAACAAATATGTTGATGATAACGATAAAAGATCACCTGTTGCGCACCATTCAGTTTGGAAACAAAGTAAGTCTTGAGAAACGAAGATGACGTTCTTATCAACAAGATATTAAAATTTATTATGGTCGAATTTCGACCAACGGGCGACCACTAGTTAATATAAATAACAGATGCAACTCAAACTCCAACATTGAAAGTACAACATAATTTTCACACTGTATGTTAAAAAAGTGAATAATAATTTACTTATTTACAGTTTAGTATTAGATATCTGTAGTCGACAGTAGATCAATTAAGAGCCGAACAATCAAAAACCAAGAGAATGTACCCCATCGTTACTAACGTTTTGTTGAGGTTTGGTCCTCTGGTAAAGCACACACTCTCAACAGGCTCCTAGTGTGTCACAATACAAAAATTTGGAGAGTTATTCTTTTAATTTTATAGCGTATGTAATTATGTTAATTTATTATTTTATCTAAATCCAATATTAAAATTTTTCATTTATAAGGTAAAATAAAATTATTGATTCAAGGCAAATACTGAAAACGTTTTTCATAGCGTCAAAGATTATCAAAATAGAAAAATAATTTAGACTACATACCATTTAGAAGAAAAAAAATTGTGTTTCTTTTAAAATATACTATCCGTTCCCGCCAACTTCGTTCCGCCCGTAGAGTTTGTATGGAAAAAAACAAAATGTTGTTTTTCCCCAGTTTCCTTACAATAGAATGGGATAAAAAGTATGCTATGTCCTTCTCCCGGTTCTAAGTTACCTCCCCACCAATTTACAGACTAATCGGCTCAGCTGTTCTTGAGTTATAAATAGTGTAACTAACCCCACTACCTTTTATATACATATATATATGTATAGATTTACATTAGTGTCTCTAGTGTAGTAGTTTGTTAAAAAAATGATGACTGTATTTAAGTTTGCTTGTTAGACTCAGGGCTAAATTGGTCCATATCCTTTATTACGGTATATAAAATACATGCATTTTGAAGAGTGTAAGAGGCTAGTCATAGGACTATCACATGTCACAAGGCCATTATTTGTTAACTAATAACAACTTAACTATAGTATTGTCTGTCCTAGCAGTTTGTCGTCGGTTTCTATTCCTTATATGTATCTACTATTTATTTCCCGGGCTTTCATTCGCACTCGCACATGCACGGTTAGTGGGAAATGTTAATTCGGATATGCTAAGGAACCTATAATCTTGCTTACCTAAGCTTCATGTAATCAAACACAAAACGAATTATGATTTATACTATTTCTTTTTTCATTTATATTAGTTTTATTTAAATGTAAAAAAATGTAGGTGATATATTATTAGGAAATAATTATGTAAGTTCTTTTCAATATTCTTTACTGGTTCTAAAGTTCTATGCAAGTGGGTATGTGTTGTTTTAAATATGCACGAATTAAAATATTTAACTTGTCTGGTACATCTACTGGAGATGGACTTCTGGACATTCTTTGGATTCGTCTCGAACTCATAATAAATAAATTAATTAATATCCCTGGCCAAATCACACAAATTGAATCTAACCCCAAAGTAAGCAAATGATATGCTTGTGTTATGGGTATTACGATACTAATACATAGAAATACTGAAATAGATACCAGAATAAATTTAATAAACACCCAGACCCGGAAATGTTCATCACACAAATGCCTTATGCTTGCCCACGTCAGGAATCGAACCCGAGCCTCGTGGTTGGTCGATGTGGTTAACGTGTACGCTAGCCACTCGACCAACGAGGTGGTCATTAGTAGAATAGCAGATAATCTATAATAATTTGAAATAAATGTTCCACGACACGAGCTGGTCGGTATGAATATCGCCTGAGCCATCGTGTTTTCAATAAATATTTAGTTAATGTTGAAATTCGGCCAGAAACAGGCAAATTATATTACACCAGGTTGTGTATAGATATAATAATCAGGAACGGTATCGGAATGTCAAATCGTATAAATAGGGTTGTGATATGATTGTTGGTGGAAACAGTAAATATCGTGCCCTATATTCTGACACTGGCACATGAAGGGAAATTACCTTGCGACGAGGGAGCTGCGGAGCGTCAACCTTTGTCGTGTACATTTTAAATCAATACTATGTAGCTGTTTGTCGTACTATTATGCGAATTATTATTAAAGCAATGCAATTTTCACAATTACTATTATATGGATTATAAAGCTAAAATATGTTTATTCGGTTGGTTTTTGAGATATACTTAAAATTCCAAAAAAGTGACACTGAACGCATATCTACGCCTAATATTGCTCCAATATTGGGAGGCAATATATGAAATGTAATGACAACAAAATCATTTTGCATTGGGTGTTGCAAGTCCATGTGTATAACAGCCTTGGGGGTGATTTATAATTTTAAAACAAAATACCAATATGCTTTTAACTGCGAGTTCTCAATATACCAAAAAATAATAACATGTTAAAAAACTTTGCTCACAATGTGTATATGAGGAATGAAAATAATATAGTAGGTTAAACTCATCTACATATCTTATACATATAAGTGATTCTTTCAAATATATAATTATATTATGTTTCTGCAAGCTAGCCAATATATAAGTATTACAATAGTCGGAACAAAGTGTTTGCATTTTTAGAACGTTTGCTTACCCGTCTGTATGTATCACAGTGTACTAAACTGATCGTCATTTGGGAATCGCAACTTGAATATAACTTATAGTTTTTTTTTATTCCAACTTTAAATGTGAAAAAAAGTTTAGTCCGCTCTCATTCATACTTGAAAGTATAAAGACAACTTTTGTTCAACAAATTGTTTCACAACACTGATATATTAGCGTATCCATACTTAACCTGCATTTATTTTAATAGGAATGTAGACGGGATCGTTGCTATGTAAATGCCGCCGCCAGTAAAGGTTGAAGCTCATCAAAGTGTTCTAAGTTTTTTACTAGTTTTCAGTTTGAACCATAAGTGACACGTCATAAATCTGGATTAAGTACCTCAAGGTACATAAATATGAATAAATGTAAGTTAATTAAATTTGTATGTACGATACGATGAATACGACATCATTCGATGGACGTCGCTCCCGTCCGGCTTTTCATTGCTTATCGTAGCTAACGGGGCCTCCCTCAGAGAGAACCTTCTAAGTGACAGACAGGAACTAGGACACAATATTTATTTTGTTGGAGTAATATCCGGTTGATGTCACTTTGGCCGGTTTCTGGCTAGGCTCATAAATCTCAAGTGTATGATGTCACAGGTCGCAGGAGCAGCTAGTTTGTACGCAATGCTGTAAATGTATGAGTTAAATGTATAATTTCAAACCTTAGTATGGCGTATATATAAACTATGGCGTAAATTCGGTTTAAAGCTGTACAGCGTCTGGGCGTGTTTTTAGGATTAGCATGGGTCTTATGGTTTTATCTGTGACGTAACCTCAATTGTCTTTTTTTGGGTTAAATTACATATTTCTGAATTTCTTGTTTTATTAATTAGGTTGCTCACAATGCTTAATGTAGACTTTATTATTATTTAATACAGGATTAGATGAGTTAGTATTCTGTTACCTAAGTTTCACACAACCATCGCCTTTGATTAATGTTTTTTGTTTCATTTCGTCTTTTGTTTGGTTAACTCCATAACGGTTTCTAGTGAGCTTGTGTGATAGTATACATTGTAAAGGTAAGTCGGTTAGAACATTAAAAAAGAGCAAGCATATTAAAAGTGTTAGAATCAATTATTGTAATAAACTTGTGACTTGTGGTATCGCTACTTCTAGCTCCTGTTAAGTATTTCTAACCTTACCCTAAAAATTATCAATTTTATGATAGTAGAACAACAACAATATTGTCATTGTTTTGTAACGTTAAATGTGTTAATCCTGGAGATGTTGCACGCAGTGGAACCAGTGACCCGTTGTAATCAAAGTCGCCTGGTCGCGTCTGTATATCAGACTATTCGCCCTTAAGTTAGTAACTACGGCAGTGTCATACATTTTTCATTAAAAATAGAGGGATTCTTCAGGAAGATATAGGTTTGGATAAGTTTTGTGTAAATTGGTCGGAATATGTATCGGAAAAAATCAAGCCCGTTGGCAGATTTACTAGTGAGTATATGTTAAAATCCTTTTAGTTATAACAAATCAATATAAAATAACATTCTGTATATTATATCTACAAAATAGTCTCTAAAAATATATTATATATCTCATCATAGACATACTACCTTTTGAAACTAAAACAAAATTAGAGTGTCATAATTATTGTGAAGCTATCTAAACGGAACAAGTATAACTACAAGAACAACCATTATATACGTAAGTTATCTAAAGTACTGAGATACACAGAGACAAATTATGAGTCTACACTACCCTAAATCATTTCATTGAATTTCTTAAAAGTAATACGACAACGAAAGCTGACGTCTCACATTCCCGCACCACTTTCAGACCTATGCCGCTCATCGCTATCTAAAATGCGCGTATTAATGAATTCTTACTGTGAGTATAATTCTTAAAGATTCTTCCTTTATTATTTCTTTATTTTTCTGCACTAGCGTTAGCATTTGCCATTAATTAAGTTGAAATTTACATTTACAAAGAAAGTCATCTGTATAGGTCTTGTGTAAAGCGAAGGCCTCATTACTGATTTGGGACGAGGAAGTACATAATACCCTAATTTCTTCATTATTACTACATTTTTTTTCTTCCACTGAACAAAATTGTAAAAAATGCCTTACTACAAATTAACTAATTTCACTCAATATCAAACAAAAATCAATAATTATGAAAAAACAACAACCGTCTTTTCTCTTGATTGCGCTAAAATAAACTAATTGGTTTTTCTTTTTTTTAATGAGTATGTATTGTTGCAATATAGAAATTTTCTTTTGTTTGCAATTTTACTTTTTTGTCACAAGTAAAACTTTGACCAGCGAAGAAAAGAAGATAGGCCAAGTGACCATTTTAATAAGAATGTGTATTTGGTTGTTATTCCTTATTTCACGTCCCGACAGGGCAAGGTTACCACATAATTTTAGAGTGTGGAGATATTTAAGAAGCTGGGGTGACATATTTTAAATTTGTATCCCGATACAAGTACCTATATTAACGAATATGGCTACAGGCAAACATCCGATATTAAATATAGTGTAAGTGGCCAAGTCAGTTTTATGGATCACAAAATGGAAACTTCATGAAAAACGCCTTGAATGTGTATCTAAACCGGTCAGAGGGATTCTGCCATCAGCAACATAAGTATTCCTGTGCTTGCTTTCGCAGTAAAACTATCCCATTAAGTTTATACCATATAAACCGTACAATCTAGTAAATAAATTTTAACCAGGAGCGGGGAAAAGTACTCGTATTATAGCAACACTGCCCTTTATCGAGTGACGCGACTTAACAGTAATAAGGTTTCCCTCCGTTCTTTAATCTGTTACAGTCAGCATAAGCTTCCTAATTAACTTCTATTCACAACTTTAGTTATATGTTTGTAGATAATGTTGCGTATAATAGTTTGATAAAGCATCGAATACTCTCGTTTGCTGTTAGCACAGCCTACGCGATTGCATCTAAGAGCGCTGAACGGATATATCTATAAAAATCTTTGGATAATCACGGTTACTAAGATCTGTTTCTTTAAAGATATTCGCAATCTAGGTATATAATTTGATTCGAAACCGTCCCTAAAATTTGTGGTAATATACATTATTATCATTTTCTACTTTTGATTAATTTAAACCCGATTTAACGAAATCGTGAAAAAATTAATCAAAATTTAAGTCGTCCTAGAAAGTCATGTTAGGGTTTTGGGTAAAATGTCGGACTCGTTAGTTAAGCTTGTGTAGATTTGACGGCAACGAGGAAATGCATGATACACTAATTTCTTCATGAAAAGTGGACTTGTGCACTTTTTAAGTAAGCACATATCTTGGCAATCCATTTAAGGAAAATAAATACTGCTAGGATTGGATGGATTAAAGACTAATTTAGACCTTTTTTTATAGACGCGCCTAGAACTTATTTTATCAGACTTGAATTTAAAAGTAAGAACAATATTCAATGCGACCTCTCTCATTCGTTGAAAGAATCCCTGGGCAGAGCATCGCTCCCGATTTTCATTTAAAAGGGATTTAGCTTTGCACAAGAATGTTCTTTGAAAGTAATTGCTAGACAACATTTAAAAAATTCAGTACGTAAGGCTTTTATTTAGATGTACCGTCTCGCTGCCCCGTTACACCGTACAGGTGAAATAAATAATCTTTGCACATTTTTTCCCGGCAACTTTTGATTTATACCACGGTATGCGGTACCAATTTAGAAATACTCTTATTGGTCGTTATTTTGAAATGGACAATTTCAGTAAGTTGCCGTCCCTACCTACACTATGTATGAATGGAAATCCACTTAGAGTATTGTAGTGACAAGTTTTTTGGTCAATTGTTTACCTCCTTATACTTTTTTAATTTCGACGGAAAACGATTGGTGTTATAAGTTTGAGGTATCGGTGTATGTATATGTCATCACAATTTTTGAACGGATACACCGATTTTGATGTAGTTTAGCTGTAGCCGGTTGCCAATAGCCTTGCACAATAATTGTCCTAACACCTCGGCCATAGGACAGCGACGCACCTGAAACATCTATGTTATTTATAGGCCACCGTTACCACTTACCCTAAGGGGAGCCGCTTGTCTTTTGCACTAAAAAAATGTTATAAAAAGTAAGAAACAATTCTAGATTAACTTAATGACTATTATGTACTTTATACTTCTTAAAAGCTATGACGTATGTGATTGCGGGGTCCCATGATACAATTGTTAATATTTGTTAGTTCATATTTGCAAAAATGGAGATTAAATGTTAGTAAAGCACTCTCTAAATATTTCTAAAGGTTGTTGCTATTTCAGAGATGTGACAGAGATCCTGAGATTGACAAACACGCGAATAAAGAAATCGAGGAGTATTAGAAACTTTGGCGTTTCCTTGGTAAATAAGGACATAATCTATATTTCGAAATCGGTGAAAATAAATTTACGAGCGTAAGTCGCGCAGTAATTAAAATATATAAAAGCTGTTCACCTTAATTAACGAAATGGTTGCCAAATGAAAAGCAGAGTTATAAAAATTACGTTGTTATTTAAAATTGATCGGCTCTCAGTTACCGCAAAACGGATTAACTGGGGCGGTCAAGTGTTTTCCACTTTTACATCAAATTGACGTTTTAATCTGTCGATAAAATTGTCTGTCGGTAGTTAAGGCTTTTTTTTTATTTACTCATCTTTTTTTCGTTTCTCATTTTACAGTACAGTATGTTAACATAAAAATCTGTATTTTGTTTTGTGCTTGTTAGTACATATCGAATCTGTGGTCTAGCGGTCTGGTATCGGACTTGATTTCTTGAGGTCCAGGTTATGATCCTGGTTACGAGCCCTATACCTAAATGGTATATGTAGCCGTAGCCTATATATAGTGACGATAAGCCCATTCTCGCCTTTTACGAACTGCCTGGCAGATAGTCTATTTTGAAAAGGAGCCCGGACCAACTCGAGGTCAACATAGCTAGGTACGAATGATTTTCAAACTTAGAAACCTTCAAGTTTAGTTGGTCGGAGACGATGTTAAGTAGATGACGTAACGGTTTTTAATACAACAAAGTAGTCCACTATATTTATTGCCAAGAGAATACGTACCGTATTTGAGACAAAAATGGATTGTAGCCTCGAGACCATAGACTACTTTTTGTTATAGAAACATGGTTGTCCAGGGGTAATATTTTACACGAACGTCAAAATATTTAAATCACCCCTTTTCCGTTGCCGCTTCACAAATGAATTGCCACCATATCTACATGTACTCTGACAATTCGTACAAATTTATGCCACCTTATTATAATGAGTCACACCACCCGGTTCCCAGTGCTTCCTGCTTCTGTGTTCCCCCTACCCTGTGACGTCACATGCAGACAAACAACAGACACTCCTTCCTATTTCCTTTACAGGTTTTTGCTACAACAGTTGCGCATGATAAGATTCGTATAAGTTTCCATACTTATATTATGTACTAAGTCAAAAGCTCGTGGTTTTATTTCTTTAATTGAGCGAATCTCTGTTAAGTTTTTGTGTCATCTGTCTAATCGTATAAATAACATTTGTTGCTATGTTTGCATTTTATTAACATCATAATATTAACATTGAAAATTTATTCCAATTGTAAAATAGAAATTTAATTGCTAATTTTAAAGTTTCATCATCTATACTAATAAATAAAGATTTCCTCTTGAATATTTGTAAAGATGATTAAAATTTCTCATTTCTCATTAGTATCTACGTTCATCTACAATTATTACGTATTAATAACTTAAAAAAGTAATTTTACACCCATATATGTATGCAATATGTTATCTCTGTCTAACTAATCTACGTTATCTCTATTTACGATGTCTAAGAATGTTTTCGCGAATGTTGAAGATGCTGTAGTTGTAAGCTAACCTATTACAAATACAGTAAGTAAGTAAGTATCTTCACGTACAATATATTCCCGAAGATTAAGGCAGAGGCACAACTAGGGCACCAATGACTAGCCGAAAACAATAAGTCCCACAATGTGATGGGTGGCAAGCCTATCCAACCGGGTACACATCTAATCCTAGGCAACATTATTTTAATTAGAATACTAGGTTTCCCGGTGAACTTCTTTCTACCCATTCTGTTTATAGGGGAAAACTTTTAAATGTTTTTTCTAGTTTTCCTTTTTTCTCACATTTTAATAAACCTTCCCAGTTCTTCCACAAATGATTCAAAACCAAAATTAGCTAAATAGGTCCAGCTGTTCTCGAGTTTTAATGAGACCAAGGAACAGTAATTATTTTTATACATAAGACTAGCTCTCCCGGCGAACTTTGTTGCGCCCGCTTAGTTTGTATGGGAAAAATCAAATTCTTGATTTTCCTAATTTCCCTGTTTCTTATATTTTAAGCCTTCCCTGAACTTAAACAAATAATTCAAAACCAAAATTAGCCAAATCTGTTCAGCCGCTCTCGATTATATGTATATATGTGTATTTCGTTATGTCTCAGCCCCAGAAAAATCTTTTGTTAGTTTTGTATCACATGAAATTAGAAGTTGTTTTTGACGGTGTAACGTAGACCGCTAAAAACGCTAAGTAGTAACAAACATAAATATAAGTTTAACCAAAAATAGTGTACCTAATTGTCACACTTCTTTCATATTACATAATTTTTGAATGGCACTTTTAAATGTATCGTGCTAAAGCACTCTGCATCAGCTAGCCCGGCTCGGTACAAATGTCGTGACCGTTTCTGACGACAGCATCAGTGGCCTGTACTGGAGAGTGGAATAGAGGGCTGACTCGGACACGTAGCTTAAGATCTAGGCCATGAGATAACTACGCACCAGAAACATCTGTGATGTCTTTGGACTATAATTGTATCCGTCAGAAAAGCCGCCGCATGTTTGCTATCGTAAAGCTTTGAAAACTTTTAAATACTTAAATGAACCTGTCACGAAATGCTTCATAGGCAGATGTTATCCTCGTCGGAACATGTGGCACATTACATTTGACATAACGCTCACAACTTTCGCTTTTTCCGAATCCCATAAAGATGGCTTGACCAAAGAGTAAAGTAACTGTCCATAAAGGAAGGCTAGACCAAGGTCAATTAGTAAGCGATTCGAGGCGATAAATGGTATTGTCGCAATTGTTTAGTGCTGATTTGAGGTCTGAAATTCATCGCTTTCTGTTGGTCGTTCTTTTACTTTGTGTTTCTATCGCCTCGGAGATCCCGCAGTCACCCGACACGCACAGAGGAAGGTAACCGAGTGGTTTTAACCGGTAGGAGTCCGGCATAACTTTCGGGGGAAGTGGAGGGTAACCATGAGGATTTGCACACGTAAAAAAAGGGTGACCTGGTTGCACCTCTGCGTACGTCTTCAAAGATGTGGACGAGAAGATACTTATTGTCCTGTAAATAGATGTTTAGGTAACACGCTAAAATTTCATAGTCTATAAATTTTTGTTACGGCTTGCGTATATAAAACAAGTCGTCAAATCGTGTGGGCTCCGTCATTTACAACCCGAGAATGGCTGTTACAATTTTAAGGACTATATTGTTTAGACTAAGCTCCCCTTAAGTACACTGAATAAATATATATTTTTTTAATAAGTAAAGAAATCATTTACATGTATTCATCATCATCATTTATTTGTATACATGACTATAGTTATTTCCAGGTTAAAATTTAATTGGTATCTAATATTTAGATAATCCGTTTCACATTTAGTAGGGCTCGAGTAGCCGACAAGCTCACTTTGAATTTTTTATCATGACACTGTAGTACAACTCTTTAATATTAAAATCTTTTGACGCAGAATAAATGTATTTTCTTCCCTACGTTTATAATATTCAGTTAAATTGAAATTATAATACTATAAGAAGCCGCAGAATTTAAAGTAAGAAACATCGTAAGGTACAATATGTACCATTTGTAGAGTCTGAGTTACAAAGTTTGTAGAAATATGGCCTTTACGCTTCCTGCTGTTGCGGAAATATTATGTTATCATTGTGCACCTCTTCTAAGCCAAATAATATATGTTATAACGTTGTTAATTTACATTCAGTCAAAAAAGGTATCGGGATTAGATTATTTGTTATAAGGTTCACAGTTCAAAGTTTTTTTTTTTTGTTATTGTTAGATCGGCGCAAATGTATCCCATTTCGGGGCGGAGTTTTTGTATTTACGCGTAAATTGCATGAAGAAGTAAATTTGAATATAAATAATCAACTTAAATTTAAAGTGACCACCGTTCATTAAACCTCGATTTAGTAAAAAATAGAAAACAAAATGAACGAACATGGCTATATTATACTGGATTTTTAAAGGCTAATGTTTTGCCAATCACGCGATTTTTACAACTTCATTGGGCTTTAGGTTATGTTAGATTGGCAAATTATGCATCACATTTAAAAATGAAAATGTTTTGGCGTTTTCTCTCTTTATTGTCCTGCGTAAACGTCTATGCTTTTTTATTACTTTCCTAGAAAAAATCTAAATATACAACAGTAATTAGTGGGGGATTTTTTTTATTTTTTTGACATTTTCTTATATTGGGTGCAGGAAAGCGGATCAACTTATACAAGAAAATACCGAGACTCAGGTTACCTACCTACCTCTGGTGTTTGTATTTGAAATTTGTTTTATACAATAGACATTTATTTGAGAAAGATTTTCATTATGTACATATTTATTATTATCCAATATGCGAGGAAAGTAGCCAATAAAATGATATCTCGCTTAGAAAAAGGTTGTAAAGATACGAAATGTATGATAGCGTCGCACGGCTCATGCCACCCCACTGAGGCGGCAAAGTGCCGATAATAAACAGTATTTATACCCTCCTTAGCCAAACAATGTATCAAAAGTATAAAAACCGTTTTATAAGAGTATTCACATTTGTCGTTAAAATACGTTGAGTTCTTTTCAAGAGAGAAAATGTTGTTTGAGATCTTTTGAATACTCCTTCAAAATTTTATTTTGGTCTGATGCTTTGAGAGATCTTTACATTTTCCACTGTACAAAAATAGGAAGAGAAATAACCAGGCGTAAAATTTAAACAAAGTAAAATTTGTCTTTTATTACTTTCGCATCAGTAAACCATATAAAATAGTGTAGGTCTGTCATAGAATTAATGCTTTTTCTAGAAACTTTTTGGCTTGTATACGACTTTGAAATTCCAAAAGACAGTAACGAAATCAAGGGAGGGGGTGGAGTAAATTTTCCCCCGTGTTGGTCTAATGTGTAGATTATTAGACCATCTGCCTTCTTGCTAGATAGCTCGTAAGAGACGAGCTTATGTTAAATGGCTCAATACCAACACCTACCTCTGGTAATAGAGTGAGTGCTGTATGTGCCTAAATATAGCCTAAACTACATTTTTTTATATTATATTAAGGCAAACAAGCAGACGGATTTCCTGATGGTAAGAAATTCACGCCGCCTAGAGACACCAAAGATTGTAATGGTGCGTTGCCAACCTGAGGTCAGGATGTTAGGCCTCGAGCAAAAGTAAGTTTACCGGCTACCTTACCCTCCGAACCGGAACACGTCATGACGTTATGGCGGTAGGAATAGGTAAGGCGGTGGTACCAATCCGGGCGAGTCGCTGCGAAAATTCTCCACCTAGTCAGATGTCACGGTGTTAGTGATGATAAGCCTATGCTCGCCTTTTACGAGCTGCTTGGCAAGAAAGGCAGATGGTCTATTCTGCAAAGGAGCCCGGACCAACACGGGGAAAAACATTACAAGATATTATAGTTTTTTTATTGATATTATAGTACTAGAACAACGTTCATAAACTTTCTAATATTAGCAACGCAGGTTAGATACCGGCTCAATATTTCATTTAACGAATTCCAAATATTGGCATTAATTTGGTTAACACTTCAGACGTTTCTAAATTTTGTTTAAAAATCTTGTGTCCTGACTTACGTAGGTATAGGTATGTTTACCTATCAAACAAGTTTTGGTAAAATCTTGTTTCTACCTGTTGTTTTATCCGATTTAAAAGATGGGTTAGATTTATCTCTATGTCTGGATGGGTTCCCGCGGCAAAAAGAAATATCTATGAGGTGGGCGAAGCTGGTCTCCATGTTATGATTGAAAATCAGCTGCTGTTTGCTAGTTTTGCTCAGACTTGAGGAGAACCTGTTGTTTGCCAAGTTGTGCTGTAGAAACATAGACCGTTTGGTTACTTAGAATTCGTGTTTTAGAAATAGTGAGAAATTGCATGTGCCGAACCAAAAACTTAATATAAATAAAAATAATGTTTACTGCATGTCCATTCGTATATACAACCAAATTCCTGATAATCTCAAATCTCTTCCATTAAAAAGATTTGAATCAAATCAAATCAAAATATTTTGTTTGCATTAGAATATGAGTGTTACAAATGTTGTTACAAAATATATTAAGGCCTAACATATTCTACCACATATGGTGTGCAAAATTTCATTAAATTTAAATATTAAATTTCATAATTAAATATCAACATGCAATAATTTCATTTTAGAGTTATTATTAAAATTTTTGATTGTTCTATTTCATTATTATCTTATCTTCATATTATAATTTTATAAAAATATTTTTCATTTTCCCTTCATCATCAAAATTAATTTCATTAATAAAAAAAATCACATTTATTGTAATCTAATCATTTAAACTCAATTTATATAATTATCTTTTTGTAAATATTCACCTATAGAATAAAAACACTTATTTACAAGCCATCTATTTAAAGTTGCTTTAAATGCATTCCCTGGTGATACTTTTATTTCAGTGGGAAGCTTATTGCATATTTTTATACACATATAATATACGTTTTTTTTAGCCATGGCTAATCTACATTTGGGCACAAATAAATTTTCAGCATTTCTACCCCTTGTTGGGGTATTCTTTTACAAATATACATACTAATTTAATGTACATGCAAGGCAAAGTTAACATTTTTAAACTTATAAAATATGGTTTGCAACTTTCAATTTGTTTTATTTTACACATGGATCTAATACACTTTTTTGAATTGTAAAAACTCTTTTTATCTGTGGGGAGTTGCCCCATATTATTAGACCATATGAAAGTACTGATGTAACATATCCATAATAAGCTGTTAAGGCTGCTTCTAAGGAAACTTTTAGTCGTATTTGCTTTTAAGCAAACTAGCTGCCGGGCCTCGCTTCGCTTCGGTTATTCAAGAATAAAAATCCTACTAAATAAAGAATAAAAATAAAAATCATACTAATGTTATAAATGCGAAAGTTTGTGAGTATGTCTGGATGTCAGGATGTCAGTATGGATGGATGCAGTAAGCGCGCATGTCTTTGCTACGTTTCAACGATATATTTAATTTCGCGCAAGGAGATTTTAACTTTTCGATAACTCATTAGTTATTAATTTTTTTCTGATAGTGTAAAAGACAATTTCGATCTAAATTACACGCATAAAGTATTTAACAGATTTATTTGATTGAGGGTCAACACTGTATTGTTAAAAATATGTTTTAAAGTAACCCTTCATTTTACTGTTTTAAGTAAACGCAAAAGACGGTTATTGTGGGTTATTCTTTAAAGATAGACATATACCACTGCTTACTTTTTTGAGATCTATCGAAGAGGAAAAATCCCACCATACATTGTTTTGTTAAAAAGCAAAAGGTTTTGGCAGCGTTTTCGAGGAAAGCTCCCGATCGGCTTATTTTTTGCCGACATATTGAACTAATATCATTGTAATATCGTCGGTTTGTACAAAACATAAACTTACTATACACTAAAACCTTCCTCAAGAATTGTTCCATCTATTGTTGAAAACCGAATGAAAATTCGTTTAGTACTTTTCGAGTAAATCGCGAACAGAAAGACAGACAGACGCGGCGGCAAATTACAAAGTCCTATGAAAAAGGCGCGTGCTTCGTCGCACTATTTATAGATATAGGCACGCACCGCGGCCAGCTGGTACCGCCGCCACTGCGATGTCCCTATATTTTAAACCTGTAATATCTCCGAAACTATTCGTTTAATTTACGTGCTGTAAAGGGCTATATTGTTCTATATTAAATGTAAAATTTATTTAAGATACTTAATTAGATAAGGATTAATGCTGTATTGCTTTAAATCGCTTCGTAAATAAGCTATTATTTTTCGTAAAAAGTAAAGGATAAAATTGGTTATTGTAAATTATCCCTAAGAGATAAACATATACCATCGCGAACTTTTTTGTAGACCTTTTTAAGGTTGACAATACTTAGTACATTATTTTGATCAATCTCGTAGAGTTCAGCCAGCGTTTGCAATGCAAGCGCAAAAAAATATGTTTATTTACGACTTCGCATTAGAAATCTTGAAATTATCAGTGGTTTTCTAATATATGAAGCATGTTATTATACTTATAAACCTTTCTCTTGAATCACTCTACCTATTTAAAAAAACTGCAACAAATCCGTTGCGTAGTTTTAAAGATATAAGCATACATACATACAGACAGACGCGAAAAGCGACTTTTATTTATAATATGTATAGATATAGATATAAAACGATCCAGCTTATTACAAACCTGTTCCACATGTGCCTTCCAGTTACAATTTTTATCAACTATCATACCTAAAAATTTTGTCGAATCTACTTCTTGAACGTTAACATTTTTATATCTAATATTTATTTTTAAAGGATTTTTATTATATGAAATAGATTGTATACATTTTGTTTTGCAATATTAATTTGTAAATTGTTTTCATCAAGTCAATTTATAATAAGATTTAAATATTGTTAATTTTCTCTTCAAACACATTATCACTAATTTTGTTTTTACCCTCTATTATTAATGTGGTATCATCAGCAAAAAGAAAACATTTCTCTTCCGTGCTTGTAGGAAGGTCATTAATGCCACATATAAATAAAAGTGGCCCTAGATTACTTCCTTGCGGAACTCCACGTTTATTTATTAGATACTCTGATTTATATGTCTTTTTTACATAGCTGTTATTGAACTTACTTATTTTTCTAATTTCAACGGTTTGCTTTCGATCTACCAGATAGCTTTGTAACCATTTGCTAGCTACACCTCTTATTCCATATCTTTCCATTTTATTTAAGAGTCTGCTATGATCTAAATTGTCGAAGGCTTTGCTCATATCAAGAAAGATGCCATATACATTTGGTTTATTATTTAGGTAATGAGTTATAGTTTTAACTAAATTAAAGCAAGCTAATGTTGTAGAACTTTTTTTTTCTAAATCCATATTGATTAGATGAAAGAATGTTTTGGCTAGTTAGAAAAGAATACATTCTTTCAAACATTGCCTTTTCAAATTTTTTTGATATGACGGGAATTAGGGTAACTGGTTTGTAATTATTTATGTCACATTGGTCCCCCTTTTTAAATAGTGGTTTCACAACAGACGTCTTGAAAGTATTTGGAAATTTACCCTCTTCAAACGATAAATTGATCAAAAAAAAGTATTTGACTTATTGTTAGATAAAACATATTATAGTGTCAAGGTTTTTCTTGTAGATAAGAATTTATAGTAAAATAACTAATAATTATTAACCAAATATAATGAAAGGTATAGTTGCCGAGGAGTTTGTTTCGCCATTTCTTCTCCTGTTTGGCTAGGTTTGGAAACGGTGGTAGTTTACGGTAGACAGGGTTAAATTCAATTATAGTTATTAAATGTTTTGGTTATAAATAATTAATCTAATTATAAATATAAATAATTGGCTTAAAAGTTAAAGCCTATGTACCTAATATGTACCTAATTAAATAATATTTTTTATAAATAATAAATAAATAAATACTTAAATCTTTTGGTAACAACAACACACATATTCCGCAAATAAATAATTTTCTTTCTTTCTTTCTAGGAATGTTTGTACAAAGTATCATCAATTCAATCAAAAAAAATTGTACGAAACTGTGCCTTAAACCTGACCGTGCTTGCAATGTACGTACAAAGATTTACCTGACTGGTGTAATTCTATAATATTATGTTTTTTTTAATATAAAACTAGCTAACCCGACTGATCTTGTCCTGTGACTATGAATGGTTTTTTTTTTCATTTTAACCTTCTGAGAATGACTAACACTACTAAAAAAGAATTAGCCCATCCGATATGCGTGACCAAGAGAAATGGGATTTTTTTTTATATAAAATATAGAAGAAAGATGCGTGAATTAATTGATCCCTGGTCTAAGCAGTACCCAGTCTAATTGAATTTTGAATGGGGATGATAAATGATAAAAATAAATAAAATATATATTTATTTATTGTTTTAAGTGATGAAAGAGCGAACAATCGCATTCTGTTACAGCAGCATACACATACATACAGCACTCACTCTCTTACAAGAGGTAGGTGTGGGTGTTGACCCATTTAACATATTATGCTCGTCTCTTACGAGCTACCTAACAAGAAGGCAGATGGTCTAATCTACACAGTAGACCTGGACCAACACGGGGGAAAATTTACTCCACCCCCTCCCTTGATTTCGTTACTGTCTTTTGGAATTGCCTCTCACTATTGAACGAATTTCAAAGTCGTATGCAAGCCAAAGAGTTTCTAGAGAACGCATTAATTCTATGACATATAAATGTATGTCATTAATTACAAGAGTTATAAGGGCTGAGATCGTCATTGACCTACATCTTATATAATCGCGTCCGCTGGTGGCCGACCCGTTTCTTTTCTATATAATATACAAGCAATACTCGCGGTACTTGCTTTTTTAATAAGTTATGCAAGAGTTACAGTCTATTATATATCCCAGCGTTATGGTATGGAAGCGAGAGTTGGGTTAGTTGGGTATCATAAGTCAGAAAGAGCATGAAAGTAGGATAAATGAGGTCGAAATGAGAGCACTACGTAAAATCTGTGGTGTAAAGCTCGCTGACCGCATTCATAACAGTGAGATCCGAGAAAGAGTGTGATTGAAAGAAAGTGATGGTGTTAAGATGCGAAAGGGCATGCTCTGCTGGTTCGGTCATGTGGAAAGAATGACAGATGAAAATTTGACAAAGCAGATATACAATGCGAATGTGGCTGGATGTAGGTACCCCCAGGAAACCAAGGCTGACATTTCAATTAAATAAATAACCTTCAGTATATTGTATTGTACAAGATCTAAACCTACCTAATAAACCTACACCGAGCTGATGAGTGATAAAAGAATGAATTACATTTTATAATAAACTACTTCTTCGTAACTTCGTTCCACCCGTTCTGTTTGTATGGGAAAAATTAAAATGTTATTTTTTAGTTTCCTAGCTGTTGAACGGGATAAAATGTACTAAATGTCCTTCTCCTAAGCAACTTTCCCGACGATTTTCAGCCAAATCGGTTGAGCTATTCTTGAGTTATAAAAATAAGTTATATATTTATAAATTTAGTGAGATATATTATGATTCGTATTATATTCATTCATATTTCATATTATATCATAATTCGATTCGTATATTCAAATAAGTGACCTAAAAAATCATAGACAGATTATATTTTCATATTTTCGTTTGCAATAAAACTGCGCGTAAGTTGATTTTTTTTATTATCTTATCCCATGAAAGTCACTGCCATCAAAATATCTATTTATACTTGGAAACGCAGATAAACAATAGCAACCCAACTTCTGTATATTCTATATGTCTTATACTTTTAAGTCGACAAAAAACTTTTGTAATATCTTTTATATTGCACCATTTAATAAAAAAAAACATTTAAAAAAATAAAAAAAACATTCTGTCCAGGATTTTCTATCTAGGATAGATTTAGAATATCACAAATATGTTAACAAACGGTACTGTTAACATATTCGACCTAGGTTCGGATTTTAGATCATTAAAAAAACAGTTGTGTTGTCAAATTCGCCTATTAAACATTTAAAAATTGCCAAAAAATATTAAAACATACCGTTTATACAGTATTCTATACAGTAATTGCTTTTTATACACTCGGTATAACTCCCATAAACTATAAAAAATATCGAAAAGAACGACGCATATTTATTTTCATCCACTGTATTTACATTTGAAACATAGCGCATTTCACCCGCCATCATCTCCATATTAATCCTTAGCAACAGAAACCAATGAATAGGTAATAAAGTAAAGTAAGAAGTATTGCTCGAGAAAATCCTTCACAAAGCTACTGATCGTTTTTCCTCCAGGAGCGCGTCAGTCTCCGATCTATTTAATCCTTTTGAAACAGTTATTCGGTGAGATGGAAAGTTACCTACATAAGTTTCTTTGGACCAAAAATTCAGGCATAAATTTGTGTAGAAAATTGTGCACTGGCTTTTAGCAAAAACCGATTTTTTGAGAGCATATAGTACATTTATGGACGTACCCTTATTTAAAAGATTTGTGCTTTTACGTCGATGTTACGTTCACGCACTTTGATGTAAAGTGTAAACTTCAGGCCCACTTCAGTCGCCGCCGACACTGGACCACTAGACCGAAGCGATGGACTTGATTGATTATATTGATGCAAACTGAGTATAGTAAACAGTAACAAAGTTAAGTTTGATACGTGTAAATAGTTCTATCTTCAGCATTTATACGGTGTCCTTTTACTTTTTTTAAACAGTCCGTTTATATTGTTTTTTTTAACACTGCAAAATATTAATTTATATAAAGGCCCTTTAGTTGAAACAGTAACTATTTCTAGATTTTAGATACACAAACAATACACATTAAGCTTTATGACGGTCAGTTTAATACAAATTAAATATTAGGCGATATCGAAACTGTGGCCTTAGAAAACTGGCGCTGAAAGTTGAAACAAATATATTTTAGTTTTTGTCATAAGATAAACACTAAATTTGTCATTTCTTTTAAGACCAAAATAAATGATAGTCCAGAGACGTCACTTCTCAAAGAATTAAACGGCATGTAGCATCAGCGCAAGCGGCGAGGGCGCGTAAAGCTCTTTATGGTTTCTTGTATTATAGACTTTAATGAAAGTTGATATAAAGTGAACAAGATATATTCGGGTAAACTTTTAAACTTTAAAAGCATTTTTTTTTGTTTTTGATATTTTTTTAACAAAATGAAATTTTAAGAGATTTAAACTAATATACTTTTAATCCAAACACTGATAAGTAGTCACTTGTAAGCTGCTGTTTTACTAAAACCAAAATCCGAAAATTAATATTGGTCAAAAAAATGTGGATATAAAATGTTTTAATGTTCATGTAAAACCAATTTTTAAGTAGATTATAATTTTCAACATATCAACTTGTTAACGTTGTTAATTATTCAAGGTTAATGTTAACTGGGTGCCAGTGCTCGTGCTGCCACCGTTAAAATAAGGTGCAAATCATTTTATTTTTCTCATTATGCTAATTATGCAAGTTAGTTTCAGCATTTCCTGAAAGTTTAGCCCCATTTTGCTGTTTTCTCATAGAAATGCATCTCATACAATACAATTTCCGATTAAGTTGTATGTTAAAATGCATTTTATCCTTATTGAAAAGGCCACAAAATGGGGTTTCTGAGCTATGTCTGTCGCGGCTGTGTCTATACGTCCTACCTGGGACACTTAAATGAGGATAACTGAATTTTTTGTCGATATGTCTGTTCGCCTTTCTCGAAAAAACTTGTAAACGAATTCTTCCAAAATTTTGTAAAAGACGTCTACATTAAGAATATATTTTACTCCGGGAAACATTCCCTTCCGTAACTTTAATGAGTTTATGAAGTCGCTAGAAACAGCTAGTTTTTAATAAATGAAACGCGTAATATGAAAACGCTACATTTAATTTAAGTTGTGTTTAGTCAGATATTGCCCTGCTTCAGATAAATGCTACCAAAACATGCGACCTGCATAAGATTAATTTATGCGCCGTATATAATTGTGAAAAAACCGACTTTAATTTCGTAAAATAAGTCATCTAAGTGCACAAAAATAGAACATTTTCCTAGATTTCCCTGAAACTTCATCTTCAGATCCGGACTTGTTGACAATTGTACAATGTTGAACTCGGACGTAGGTATGCACTTTAAAAAATAGGATTTTTTTGAAATTATTTCAGAAATTAATTCTGAGAAATCGATTAACATAATCAGAATCAGAATAATCTTTATTCACATGAACCATACAAGTGGTATTTGACGCGTCGACATTTTTTTAAACTACCACCGGATCGGAATCGCGGCCTCACACTGAGAAGATCCGGCGAAAGAAACTCAGCGGGCTTGTCTTTTTTTTCAATAATAATATTTACAATATAATCTAGATTAAAAATACTAATTACAATCTGATTTTAACTTAAATAAAAGGTACAAAAAATTACATTACAAATTTCAGAGGGAGATTGAAACCTTTATTCCCAAGCATGCTCATCTTCCAAATACTCTGAGACCGTATAACAGCCTTTTTGACATAATTTTGCTTTGATACATTTTTTAAACTTATTTATAGGTAGATCTCTAATACCAATGGGCAGCTTATTGTAGAAACGTATACATTGACCCAAAAAGGATTTACTAATTTTACGGAGACGAGTTTTGTATGCGGTTAGATTATTTTTATTCCTCGTATTAATATCGTGAACATCACATTTTTTTGTAAACATACATAGTTTTTTTTTAACATACATTAAGTTTTCATAAATGTATACGAAACTGAAGGTTAAAATATTTATTTCTTTGAATTTTTCTCGGAGGGAATCCCTTACTTTAAGATTATAAATAGCTCTAATAGCTCTTTTCTGTAATACAAATTATATCTGCAGAATTTCCCCAAAGAAGTATCCCATAAGACATTAAACTATGAAAATAGCTAAAATATACTATTCGGGCCGTTTCAACATCTGTTAATGTTCTTATTTTTTTAACTGCAAATGCTGCTGAACTAAGCCTATTTACCAGTTTCTCAATATGAGGACCCCATTGTAATTTATTATCAATTGTGATGCCTAAAAAGACAGTAAATTCAACCAGATCCAGATTAGATCCATTTAGTTGTACATTGGAAACTACTAGCCTAACATTGGGCATTGAAAATCTAATACAATTCGTCTTATTACCATTTAAAAGAAGATTGTTACCTGTGAACCAATGTACAACTTTGGATATCGCATTGTTCACTTCGTCATATTTACCTAATTGCCTTTTCACTTTAAATATGAGTGAAGTGTCATCCGCGAACAAAACAATATCGTGGGTATCCCTTATGTAATAAGGTAAGTCATTTAGATATACAAGAAACAAAAATGGACCAAGAATAGAGCCTTGCGGTACGTCAATCGTAACCGCAGAACCCGAAGAAGTTTTACCATTTATTTAACCCTCTGAACTCTATTGTTCAAGTATGAGATCATGACACCAAGGGCTTTGTTCTTAATTCCTGATCAAAGTATTATGATGAACACAGTCGAAAGCCTTAGAGAGATCACAGAATACACCTAATGCATCATGCGAGTTCTCCCAGGCTACAAATATGTTTTTTAATAATTCCACCCCTGCATCAACGGTTGAGCAGTCTTTGGTAAATCCAAACTGTTTATTGTGTAACAATTTGTTTACTTTAAAGTAATCTAACATCTGATCAAGTATTAATTTTCAAATATTTTACTAAGTGTAGGCAAAACTAAAATCGGTCGAAAATTTGTTGGGTCAGAAGTGTTACCCGATTTAAATAAAGGCACTACCTTGCTTTGTTTCATCAGATCAGGAAATACACCATTCGATGTGCAGCAGTTAAATATGGCCAAAT
>NJDD01000289.1:128049-173951 GCA_002245505.1 Calephelis nemesis
GCCGTGTTGATTGGTACCGAGAAATGATCCAAAAATTTAACGGAGGTGACTCAAATGCGTGTGTTCATTTGAGTCACCTCCAAACATTATGAAACATTATGTGTTCGACATACTAACGGGTGATTTACTTTATGATCCGGAAACCAAAAGACAGTCTGCTCAGTGGGTGTTTCCTTCCGAAGAGTTGCCAACTAAAGTGAAGAGAGGTCGAAGTGTTGGAAAAAAGATGGTGGCCTCGTTCTTCGGAAAGACAGGTTTTTACGCGACAGTTGTCTTAGAGCATCAGAAAACGGTTAATGCAGAGTGGTACACTAACAACTGTTTACCACTTGTCTTGGAAAAAGTTCGAAAGAAACGACCTTGCAGCAGGATCCTCCTTCATCACGACAATGCCTCGTCGCACACCGCCAGGCAAACGATCGACTATTTGGCGACCTCAGACGTGGAATTACTGGGTCACCCGCCGTATAGCCCCGAAATCGCACCCTGCGATTTTTATTTATTCCCGAAAATAAAAGAAAAACTTCGAGGAAAACATTTTATGGACGCCGAAGAAGCAGTGGCTGCGTTTCAAAACGCCGTCGAAGAGACCCCTAAGGCCGAGTGGGCAAGGTGCTTGTCTCAATGGTTTCATCGAATGCAGTGATGTATTGATGTAAATGGACGCTATTTTGAAAAGTTATAATAAAACTAATAACTTGCTAGAATGCTTAGTTTTTGATTTTCTAAGAACTTTCAGTTTGACCCTCGTATGCTTTAGTTGTTTTAATTTTTAGCACTTTATGATACTTTATGATATTTTGTATTTAGCATGTAGAATATTATTAACTATTACTTTCAATATTCATTTGTCTGCTTTAATAGACATTAAGTATATGTTCTTTTTTAAAGAGTTCTTATAGAAATCAGTCTTAAACCGTTATTTTTTTTTAAATGCTAGTTTATTATTTATTAAATAAAAGCGTTATTTATAGCTTTGTATCTATATTTTCTTTATTTTTGCAAGATTTTTGACAAGAATAAAAGTTGTATTGAATGTTTGTAGTGTAAATACACCATAATATCTGTACTAATTAAAAGGGAGTGATCAATCTTCTAATTTGTGGAGATGTAGTCCCCTATAATTGTCATAATTCATTTGTCGATTTTAGTTGTAACGATTATATAATAATATGGTTTAGTCTTTCAAACTGTATCGTTCTGACAAACAAGAAATTTGTTTTTTATGTGAGAGGAAGCAAACAAACTCGCAGCTCCCCTGATGGTAAGAGATAACCGTGTCCTAAAGACACCATAGATGTTGTAGGAGCGTCAATATAGTGTCTCAAAAGGATGTAAGAGTTTTAGTTTGTAGACGATATAGGGAATGTAATTGTATATTTTAGTGATGCTTTTAGCAGTGATAGAAGGTACATCGCGGATATAAGAGAGGAGAGTGTATGTAGGAAATAGTGTGAATGTAGCGTTGGGTAAGTTAACGATGTAGGAGAGACAGTGAGACTAGAAAGTGTTGGTATGTAAATGAGAAAGATATGCACCGATTGAGTCAGTTCGGTCTTCTGCAATGACTGGCAGATGAGACATTCCAACAACAGCTGTACAATGCGAATGTGGATGTCAGAAGGTACCCCGGAAGACCAAGGTTAACTATCTAAAATTCAAATAAGCAAATAATAATGTTCCGAAATAGACCCTAAGGAGTTCAGGCACTTTTTGATTTTTGTTTTAAAAGAGTGAAATTTTCTTTTCCTTACAGAATGGTAAATTATTTAAAAAAAATATGTGTTTTAATATAAGTTGTTTGTTTCAGAAGAAGACTGGCAAGGAGATCCTAGAATTGACGGTACGTGAATTCCTCGTTCTATTGTTTCATTAATTATTTTACGTTAGAGGTCAGCGAACAAGCACACAGGTCTCCTGGTGATAAGAGACAACGGTGGCCTATAGACACTATAGATGTTAAAGATGCGTCGCTGTACTGAGGCCGGGCTGGAAGTCATATTGTGAAAGTCTACCGGCTGCCACGATAATTTAATATACAGAAGTCTAACTTAGCTCTGTTTTTTAAATGAATATTTACTGCCGAGCTGTGCGTCAACACGCGATAGGGTTACCCGCCGTCCGTGTTTTTTTTTGTCGTAAATATCGTATTTTTTAAAACAAGTAAAAATAGTTTAACGCTTAGTAAATGTTTAATAAAACTGAACGTGGTTGCTGATTACAAAATTTCATAAAAATCCGTCCCCAACAGTTTAAGTGAAGACCTGAAACAGCAAATATTATAATTGTTATTTGCCAAATTAAGTAAATATTTTGAATTATTAAATCAACATGAAATTAACATATATCACGCTTACGTATTGGTCACAAAATGAAAAAAAAATGTTATTACATTGACCATCAGTCATATGGCGCAAATGCGAATAATGTTGACCACATAAGTACCTATCAAGTACATACCCGACTCGATGCACTTAGGTATAAACGCCTTTTCGCCCGCTTGTATGAAGATAGAACGCTCAATTATATTACAACTCCTACCATACCCTAACCGGAACATGGCAGAGTCATTATGGTGGCAGAAATATGCAAGACAAGTTGTTATACAGCACTGAACCACCACCTGCGGTCTGGTAGATGATGACGTAAATTTTAAACTGTGTTCGCCTCTTACGAGCTGCCTGGTAGTGAGGCAGGTAGTCCAGACCAACACGGGAGTTATTGTTAAGTGTTTTTGATTAAGTAGACGATGCATAATTAATAGAATTTGTTTATTTAAGGCGTGTGTGTGTCTATATAGTTATACTATTGTAAAAAAGTAGCATCTCAGCACAAAAACCATAATTTTTTGAGTACATCATATTATAATATCATCAGATAAGATGAGTGAACTTTTACTTATATTTCTCCAGGTTTGTGCGTAGCCCTCAGTGCACAAGTTTATTTTTTTTTTTAATTATATCAGTATTTCTTTCTGTCTTTGTTATTTTATGTTCTATTGTATGACTTGCTTATTTTAGTTATGGTATACTAGTCGTTTTATAGTGTAGTAATTGTCTCGACAGATATTGTCCTGTCTTTACTATGAATATTAAATTCTTCAACATTAAATGTTCCGTCAGCTCAAGTTTTTTTCTTTCATAAAAACCATCCCTTGACAAATACAACAAAAAAAATCCAAAATGGTGGTTGTATCCGTTCACATATGATGCAAAGACCGAGCAAAATAGAGATTCGTTTTTATTTCCTTCCATTGATAGGCCACCCTTTTGATTTTTGGTTCTTGTTGATCAAAACTCTGCATATAAAGATAAGTTTTTGTTAAAATTTGTTACAATGAAGTTTAAAATAACACTTAAATAAATCCGATCACAATCGATCATGTAGTTTTTTTTTTTGTAATAAACGAACAGTAATGAAACAATTTAAATAACCTTTTAACATCTTAGGAAACTGTCATATCTTATTTTCAAGAATAAGCCAATATAAGGACACATCTCTACTAAAATGAACTCGACAATATCGTAGCATAAACTTGTAAATTTGTTTTTTTACGGCCTGAAGCACGACGTAGGTAACGTTTGAAATTCAACCTGTAACAAAATTAATTATCATTACGAATATCGCATGAAGAGGTCTACGAAAGGTCGGCTGGGTCCACCGGAATAGAGTGTCGTTATATGCTATCTGTACGATCCTGTTATCTTGCAAACGATAAGAACTCTGTCAAAGTGGGGTTTGAATGATTCCCTCGTTCTCCTCACAAATAAATTTATCACAAAAATATGGTGTGGCTATTCACTTTATACTTATCTTTGCTATTAATAAGATGTTTAGCGTCCGTGTCGATAGAAGAAGACGGAAATTGTGTACGCGTTATCTGTAAACGTAACAGCTAAGTGAGCTTTAGGGCTTATAATATGTTTTAGCTCTTTTACATTTTATTATTATCCGGTTCCCGGTTAAGCCTTTCCAACAAATGGACATCGCTGCGACAGAACGTGGTCAAGTAGTTGTTAGTGAGAAGTCGTTTTTCTTCTATCGAGATGGCTGCTAGGAACGCACACGACAAGACATAAGCCAATTTCCGTACAGTACGCTTACTGTTTCATGTCATTATGGCGTCAGGAATGGGTGCGGCGGAATTAAGGCGGCACAGGCAAATGCCTGCACCGCAATCTACCATCCATGGGCACGTTGGTAATGACCCATATTTGACCTGTACTCTCTCTCTCCTCTTACGAGCTGCCTAAACTCTCGTATATGTGTCTTGTATACGACTGGTTAGAACTTTCGCGTTGCCCTGGCTGTTTTGGAGCTTTTTAACCTGCTTTTAAATGGGCAATTTACATTTTTCGGTACATATCAACATTAACAAAGAATATCAGATTTTCGGACGACGTGTTAGAAATTACAATTATGATTTCTTGACAAATTTTGGTTACCATTGCACGCTATGTGACCCTGTGTGTTAAGCAGAAACGATAAATGTGATATTTCAGTACCTCAGCAAAATAAGCTATATTATTTATATTTTTAATGTAGACGTTATTTCGTTACTTTTTAAAATATAGAAGAAACAGTTCGTCACAAAACTTTTTCCGTGATAAAATTATTTTATTTTGCCAAGATCAATTCGAAATGATTGGCAATGAAAGTGATAAAAATTACATAAATAAGTCGCAAAGTTGTATTGATTTGATTGCTGTTTATTTCGTAAGCTCGTGCTGAAACTTCTTGGAAAAATATAAGTAGCGTTTTCAGAAAATAAATTTGTTGTGAAGAAAATGTTATTTACTTCTCAGGCGGCGAGTATTACAAACTTTTTTGTCGTTATAAAAGTAAGGTTCTCTTTATTTGATTTTCCCGTCTAATATTTTCCAGTTCACAACATTATGATACTAAAATTGAAATAATGTAAATTTAGTTATTTTTTGCAAGTTTACAAATTACATTACAAATCGCAATGCGATTTGAATCGGTTATACTACTGCATGTTCGTCTTTCAAATACTCTGCTAACATTTTATATTTTGTTAAAAGGAGATGTCCTTAGTGCAGGCGTGCAGGACCCGCGTTTTAAAGATAAAGATAAGATGCTGTCTACGTCTTTGACGACGACGTGAACAACGACGAATGAAATCTGATACAATTTACTTAAAAACGAATACTGTACACAACAGCTTGTTATTTAAACACTGTATATTTACAGTACGATTATGTGAACATTCACTGCATCATGAGTGCACCGAGCCATTGTTTTTGTATGAAAGTTTAGAATTACAGTATATTTCTCCCGAAGAGCTCGTGTTGCCGAATCTACTTCCGCGGCTAAAATTACTGATGAATCGACATTAGAGCATACATTTCCATGTAGTATTGACGAAACAGTATCGCAGCCGGTAGTTTATGGCCTATATCGAGATATTTTTAGACAAGCACCTCTATCGGTCGGTGTCAGCGACCTACTGCATTTTGGGAATCGGTCGAGATGGGCCAACCGCCGATGTATTTTTTGGCGGGGCAGTACTTTTACATTACGCCTTTGTACTTCGATACTAACCGGATATTCGAAAATATTAAGTGATAGGATTTGTATTGTGTTGTGATTGTTGTTTACAAACGTCAAGCAACTTTAGCGCAGTCGTTGGCGAGATGGACTCAGGACTATCCATTGCCTTAAACTGTCACTTTAGTTATCTATGAATATTTGTATGTAAAGAAAACCGATCGTATCAACGGATGTCACGTTGCTGATTATGTAATATTAAAAATTTTGACAGTAAGTACATTTTATACTTTAAAGGAAACATTATTTTGAACGCTAAATATCCATATGTGATTAGTTTAAGATAAAAGAGAGCACAGCTGTCTAAATCTTTTGAAAGATAAATTATTCCACAACTTTTTGAAAATATACAGTTACATATTATTATATCTCCACTTTATTTTACTTTAAGTAAGATCTTTATATTCCAAGCGTCCACATCAATTCTACTTCTCTGTGAGATAGCTTGTAACAGGCCAGCGCAGGTTATTTTATCGGTAAAATTGCATTTTTCCCGAGACTTTTTATATATTCTGCCTCCAAATTAACTCTGTCATGTTTCGGTCAAGGCATGTAGGGCTGCCGATAGACTAGCGCAACATATCTTTCATCTCGGCTCCAGCCTGGAACATCTGTAGACCACGGCTGTCCGTCTGGAGAGTCGTGTGCTTGTTCGCTGACCTCTAAAAAAAGAAGAAAAAAGAGTGTTCTTGGTGTGAAACATCTGTAGGTGCTCTTTGTAACTGAAATTAATCAATAAAATGCAGCACAAGCTAAGTGTACCTAATAATACAATATATTGCTGTTTTGTCTATATTCAAAAGTCTTTAAGTTTCTTGGTATGGTCAATTTAGCTTAAAAAATATGTAGAGGTAACCTTGCATTAATTCCCAGAAAGCTGAAAATTTACATAGAAGTGAGGGACACCATTATTTTGAAATTGTGAAAAATTCCATGTCTACAAAAAAATATTCAAGTTTAAGGGTTGCAAAAATAGGTTTTGGGTTTGAATTTTTCATCGAAACGGTTCGTTTAATTGTCAATGTCTAAATTGCCCGGACTATCTTGGTATAGTCCCACCTACTTACCTTCTGAAAGGTCAAAATTGGATCTAAACTGCTATTATTATTTATTGTTATTCCGATGTCAGTTTCTGTAGTGTGAGCACCTGAAATGAAATTCCCACAAGTTTTTTTTTAATTTGGTTATTATTATCGCTATATTATTTCAGGTAAAATTCTCAATCAAAAACACTAAGCGTCATATTAGCGACGCTGTTTACTGAATAAATAAGTTATTTACACTATATAACATAATGGCTATCTTTTTTAAAAATATTAACATGAGTAGATATTATTATTAGGGACATCAGTTAATAAAGACAACAATAAACAAACTATGAAACACATGTAACTTTAAGTACTGACAACATCTAAGATTTGACATTTCACAATTTTCACCTTCAAAATAATAATAACAAATAAATATCCCTGGACTGGTCACACAAATTGAATCTAACCCCAAAGTAAGCAAATTATACTCGTATGCTCGTGTTATGGGTGTTAGTTAACGATTCTAATACCTAGAAATACTTAAATAGATAACAGAATACATTTAATAAACACCCAGACCCGAAATGCAGACATCTAAATGTTCATCACACAAATGCCTGCCCCCGTCGGGAATCGAACCCAAGCCTCGCGATTCGTCGATGCAGTTAGGCGAGTACGTTAGCCACTCGACCAACGAGGCGGTCCATCCAAAATTCATAGTAAGTTCTTAACCCTACTTAAAAAAATCAAAAAAGTCTCTTTGCGCTCATATCCTTGAAGATTTAGGCAGAAGCACATCCCACGACTAGCCGAAGACACCAACTTCTACAAAGTTATACCTATGTGCCAAGCCTGTGTTGCCTACCGGGCACGTGTCCAATCCCGGCAACGTTATGTTTATTCGGAAATTGAAAATATATTTTATTTATTTTTTGTAATCCAACTCGGGGCTCGAACCCGGGACCTTAAGAACCTCAAGACGATAGAGGCGATTAATTTGTTTTTTTATTTTACTCTATCGGTTTTCGATCCAAACCTAACAAAACTTTTAAAACAACACAATATCTTAAAAAAAAAGTCATGTTTCCAACTTACGTAATGTTATAGTGGGGTTAATCTACCCTACAAAAGTTTAGTTGCTTTGTTTATACTGATTCAAAATTCGAAATTATTATAAACAATTTATATATTAGGAGTTGGTTTTTATAATATTTGCATAATTGTGTTGGCAATCATGAATGTATCCAGTGTATTATCTGTCTTATTATACTAAATTATATCATGTTGGCAATCATGAATGTATCGAGTGTATTACTTATTATATTAAATTATATCATGTTGTCTTAGTTGTACATCGGATTGTATTTATTAATCAAGTATTTATTTTAGCTATTATTTAAACTATTTGTTTTTGTCATAAAGTAATCGCCGGTACTGATATTGTTAATTTAATTATCTGAATGTTATGTTGACCGCTAAAGGAAGTATTGATGTCGATTAAAAAAATCTTTATAAATATTTTCGTTGTGGCAGTAGGCACAGTCGTCTTACAATTTTGAATCAGTAAATATATTTGAAGATATAAGCAAGATTTGTTTTATTGGAACTAGAAGACCTCTACAATTGTGCTTTGCTAGCCGCTGTGCAATATATCAAAAATATCATCTCCTAGTCGACACTAGCAAAAGTCACTACGAGTTCAATGTAGATACTAATAGGAGTGATAGGTTGTCGTCGCCGGCAAATATATTTCTTCCTTTCTGTATACCCATATTAGATAATATCGATATATGGCATAATAAGATCGTAAGCAAATACGTAATTACCTACTCTAAAATCTAAAGAACCTAGTAGGTATAGTCTATTTAAACGTCAATTCGCCATTATATTGTTTAAACAATCATTCTGATCGCACACAAAGTTCACAGACGCATGTCTCAAGCATATAACAGTAACGCGTGCAATGCAATCAATCCTTGTAACGATATCAGAAACAGAAAGTTCCTGCAGAACAGTACTACAGCATACAACTGCTGTATGTACTACGTGTGCGTTGCTTGAACTCACTATGTACTTATCTAAATAATTGTCTCCTGTACCTGTCCATTTTGTGCTGCCGCTCTTTACACATCACAGACATCATCTTAAGGTCAATCTGCCGATGCTTGTCCCGTTTAAGCGTAATAAACCAGATTTCTCTTTTACTATTCAATTACTTTGCTGTTCGATTCGATTTTCTACCCATTGGGTTATAAAGTTTGTTTCCCACTCGTACTAAATTGGGTGGCTATGTCTAATGTCTATATTCTGCTATAAACTGAATTTTTAGCTACTCTTTATCCCTGTCTACCAAGTCCCCCGGTGTTGCAGTCGTTTGAAGGCGATAGTCATTATTCAGAAATTTGCCTTTCATATTGCCAAAAATATCCTTTAAAACATCGGAAAGTCCGTTGGCAACAGCTAATCTATCGGTAAACAACAATTTTCCCGTCGCTCAATATTTAAAAACGTTAAAATCGAGTACCCGCTAATCCGATCAACTCCGCCGCAGTAATTGCCCCGTGATTACGCTGCCGTCAAAATATCGGTAAACCAATATCCCACTAATAACTCGTTAACTTGTATCGAGTGGTAAGCAAAACCTCTAAACTTTCAGCACTCCCAAGTTGGCCCACCATTCTCGTTACGGAAATTCATTCGTACGCTAGATTACTTCTTAAGTCCTAATAATCTGGATTGAATGTTCTTGTATTTAATAATTAGGCGTGATCAGGCAATGATGTATTAAAGTTATTTCATCGAAACTATACCGATATTTTAAAGGGGCTCGAAGAAGTACAGGATTAAATTTTAAATAAAACTCTCTGTTTGCTAGTTAAAGACCGGTAGCTGTTCTCAATAGTTAGCTGAGAAAACTTAATTAGATTAGGGAAGTATAATTATTGTTAAAAGAGTATACACTCGCTGGAATAAGCGCCGATAGTGTCAAGTAAACACCAATAAATAGAGGTTTTTGAAACAGTCCCAAGCCCTAAATGTGTTTGGAAAATGTCTACAAAACATACTGTGCTTGTCCCTTTGTCATGAAAAAAAAATAAACTGATCGAAATTTTTCAAACGACTGAAGAGATTTAGATTAAATTGAAATAGAAATGGAAATATTTTGCGTGGGTTCGGGCGTGAGCTAGTCTAAACATATCAAAGAATCAAAAAGCATTGACGATAAATAAATCTTATGTGGTACTAAAACATGGCCGAAGTGCTACTGAACCCAAAACATTTTGTGTGAGTCTCGTCTCAGTACCCGTCCTACACCGATATATTTTGTTATAAATTAGGTAAGTTGAAAATCAGTTAAAAAACGGGCTTACTTAAAACAACCTGGACACAATATATTTACTTATTTAAAAAAATGATTTTTCATTATTTCGATTTTTTCAGTCAACCCAATTTCAATGTTTGTAATGCAAACATGCAAAATGGGTTGCAATTTCAATGTTTTTGTAATATATCGCGCATATTTTAATATTTTGTTTCTGAAAACAAATGGCATATCAGTTTATCCATGGCAACCCAAATAAATATACATAAAATTTTAAAAACAGGCAACTCACCTTCTGCATATTTCAAACGTGTTATACTAGTCGGTATAAAATTTTCTTATAATTTTAATAATGCAAAATTTAATAAAAAACAATTTATAAAACATATTCTGCACTGGATTTCTTAGGCAACCTATTTTTAATATGTTTTCTGATTTACAACATTTATTCTAAAACAAGTTTCATCCTATGATCAGGTCGACCAAGTTATGTATGGTATTATGGTTATGTATGGTGTTAACTATGGTAGGCCGATCAAGTTTTGGATCTTAGACCATCTGCTTGAATAATTGCTACGAAGGAAATAAATATAATTTCGAGCGTAAAGCCACTAGCACGGGCGAACTAGTGTAATAATACATCACAGTGTAATACATCGTGTTGGAATTTATTTTAGTAGCAAACGACGAGAACTCTACTGGTCAGAGTGGGTAGGGATCTACAGCCCGACCTGGTCCTGCCGCCATAATGAGACTCCAACAAATTGACTAATAATTTTAAGTAAAGTATTTAGTAACTTGCACAATAGGCCTTCTATCCCGGTCACAGTTGTCTCTTACCTATAGGAAAGCTTGTCCGCTGACCTCTAACATATCCAACTGCCCTCTAATCAGGTTAAAAGAAGGTAAGAATATTTCTCGTCATAGCCCGTCTCCTTAAGTAGCCTTAGACCTTCTGTCTGGCAGTTCGTAAAAGGTGAGCATAAGTTAAATGGGTCATCATAAACAAGATCAATGGTGGTAGAAGTACTGTGCAGCAACTGACCGCGTTTGGGATCGACTTTGCCTATTCCTGCTGCCACAATGATAGTGTTGTGTTCTGGCCTGTAGTGTTATAGCCGGTTGTATTGCACGACAAGGCTATAGAACAGCGAGGCTATCGCTATATTTGTGGTGTCCAACGACCACGGTTATCTATTACCACCAGGAGAGCTAGAGAGATAGATAATTTTTTATCAAAGTTAGAACAGAAAATAAGTTTTTTTTGCACTAAATACAATAATATTTATTATTCATCATAGTATTAATCATCATTCCAAATGCTATTATTTAATAAAATCCATACATTTTTATGTTCACGCCCATATCCCACAGGCACACCTAAGAGCCAGAACCCACGACTAGCCGAAGACACTAAGTCCCACAAAGTGATAGGTGCCAAACCTGTCGCCAACCGGGCGCATATCCAATCTTAGGCAACATTGCTTTTTGTTAAAAAATTGGAAAAACCAAATTGTTTTTTGTAGCCCGACCGGGACCTCAAGAAGTCAAGTCCGGCGCCGGACTGCTAGACCATGGAGGCTTTTCATTTAAATTTGTAATATATTTGTAATTTGTAATAAAAAATAATGTTTTCATAAATGTATTGACTAGGTACAGTTACAATGTAATAAATAAATGAAACCCCAAAGTACGCAAATTATATGCTAGTGTTGTGGGTATTATTCAACGATTGTACTACATAGAAATACTTAAATAGATTCCTGAATAAATGTAATAAACACCCAAATCCGGAAATGCAGATATGTATATGTTCATCACACTAATGCCTGCCGCTGTCAGGAATAGAACCCGAGCTCCAGGATTGGTCGGTGTAATAAGGAGTGCATTTAATACCACATTATTAGCACTAAGGCAGGAAAAGGAACGGTCCCAAAATTGATCATTGTGGCACCCCATTTTTACGCATGCTGCTGTAGATTTGGTAACATTAACTTGTACTTTTTGTTGCTTGGACTCTACTAATCTCGAATAGTTGTTGTGTACGCAGTAATACACCAGCGGCGTTATTGTTCGCTATCTTATAAAAAAAATATAAAGTCGTTCTCAGACGTACTAATAAACTGTACAAGTTTTCATGGCTTACAGAAAGAACATGTTGTTTCTGTAAGCCATGAAAACCTGTACTCTTTTAAATATCGTAATTTCAACCCCTCAAAATTGCCGACCATAAACGTGTTAATTCTGTTGCATTGCAAAAAATATCTCTATCATCATCATCATCGCAAAACGTACCATATATCTTTAAACATTCACAATTAATAACACGAGTTTATCATAAAATGTATATCTACACAGGCTAACAAAATTTATTTGGAACTTGGGGGAATTTCGTTGTATATTTATTTAAGGCCCCATTCTCAGTCAGCCAGAAGAGCCAATCACCGCGCTCCCCCGTTCCATGATTAATATGAACAATGGCGCTCTAAAGTAAACGTCTTAGGCGACAAATCTCTATTTTTGACACTAACTTTTATATTGTCAAAAATAAATAAAATTTGAAAAAAGTATAAAAACTGAAACACTTATCTTTTAGGTATAGTACTTATCTATGTTTACGTTAAATCTGGTGTCGATATTTTCATATTTGAAGTAGACATTTGCGTTTTGCTTTCAAAAAAGGGTTAACTTTTTGATTTTTTTCTATCGAGCAAAGTGAAATGAATCGTGTTTTGGAAACACTAGTCTAGTAAAGCATATTCCTGCTAATCTTGTGTCAATGCTAGTTTGTCAGCAAGATCCATGATTGCTTTGTATGAAAAAAACAGTAAACTGCTGACGTATTTTAGCGTATATGGCCCCTTAATAATAGAAACTATTATGACATTGATCGAATGCTACCAGATACACGGTAAACACCGTAAAAATACTTCATTTAAGGAGAATCTCGTATACTGTAATAAATTGCTACCGTGTTAGTTTTTAAAGTATTTTTAACTGTAATTTACGTCGAACGAATGTACATTTTTTTTTTAAGTATACGTGAAACCTAACTTAATAAGTTCAGTTTCTTTTGGCTTCTTCTTTCGGTTATCTTCTATAGGTTTTACAGTAGGTAAGGTAATTTATAAATGATTTTTATATAACCTCAGTGTAAATACTTTCTACGTTTGGCAACATTAGCAGCTCCCGCCGTTGCACGCAGACCTGTCTGCCGCGCACTCTACATTATAGAGTTTTGCCAATACAAAACAGGGCGCAAAAACTCGCTTTGATTTTGCTTAAGTGCTCCCTGATCCTGTGTGCGTTGAGTTACATGATCCTATTTATTTTAACTCTTAAAATTTACTTTCGCAAGACAAAATCCCAGCCATATATTAACAACACGAGCTTATTACAAGTAAAGGTCACACGCCTCCGTGACTTGCTTGAGCTATAGTTACCAATAATATATATTTATAATCATATAAATCGTAAATAACAGTTACGTACCCTTACTTTATTTTTTTTCTGTTTTTCCTTATGTATTTTAAAGAGTTGTAACGGTACAAATGTATTGGGACAGGTGGTTTGTCAGATGGAGAGGCCAGCAGGGGTCCACCTCGAGGTCGTCCGTCTCGCCGCGACGATCCCCGGCGGCACACCCTCGCCGGCAACCACCTCTACGTGCACCAGCACCACCCCTCGCACATCAATGCTGTTGACGTCGAGGTAACTATACTTATACTGCTACTTTGTTGAAAGCAAATTGTCATATTTCAATTACAATTCTACACACAAGGCTCCATCACAAAACATTGTAACTCATACTGACATTGTCCTGTTTGCAAATTGATTATCAGAATACATCTTCCGGTACGTTTGTCTGTCGTCAGCTTTAACTAATTTCAAGTTATTGCTGTCTTCTTTTAGCAAAAGTAATAGAAAGATACAAAACACCTTTAGTGCTGTCAGATTAGACAGTATACGACATTTCTACAGACGTTTAATCTATCACTCGCAAAGCTTTGAGTAATTTAAACATCACACTTTGACATGTCTGGACTCACCTGACATGTCTAAAATTTTATATTTTTTTTATTTTTGTTACATTTGAAAAAGGTTTTTTATTTTTCTTACATTTACCTAGCATGCTTCTAAAATAGGTGTAGTTTAGGAACAGCAGAATCACCACCATTATCGACAATACCCAAGTTCTAATATAATATAGCGCAATGCGATCTTTTTTTATCACAAAAAAAATACTCCTCCGTATGTTTATCAACGGTTCCTCCTCTGTTCTAATCTTAGTAACAATTGGGAACTAATAAAATTTTAATATAACGGGAAATAAATGAGTAAACGACGAAGGTAATTTTCCTACAACAGAGTAGTGAAAATCTAAATTTATTTATTGGTATTTCTGTACGGTTGGTAAACAAGAAAGAATTAAATTTAAAAGTCAGTAGGTACGTAGTATTATGGAGGGTACGCGCAAATTATAAGTAACAGTAAGGATTTATACCACTTCTAACAAATCAATTCGTACCTTGAGTTGTTTCAGAACATTTGGCGGATACTTTAACTGTAGGTATACGATATGTTATGGGCTATGGCGTTAACGAACATTTATGTCCTGACCGTAATAAAAGCGTCCAAGTGGAAGTCGGACTCGCACGTGAAGGGTTCCGTAGGAGCAAGTATCATATTAAAATAGTACTTTACTGAGTTCGCGAGTAACACCTAGCAATATATAAGCTGTTATGGAAGCTCAATGGAAATTCTGCAATAAACTCGGATTTAAAATATCGAGATATTATGTCAAAAGGCTGACGCTAAACGGTTGTGTGATTGTAAACTTCTCGGGTTTAGGTCAAATTGTGTTATTTGTCCAGGGATATTATATATTTATTACAATATCTAACTACTGCCGTCCGTCGCTAATAGCTGTTAATGTTGTTACTTTTAAGACAAACTAAAAAAAATTATACCTCAGACTGTTCGTTACTATAATCCGTACCGTATAAACCGTAAAAAGATGATGCTTCAGGGATTGACTAAATACAGAAGCTTGTTATCGTCAAACTCTTCACTGTTCGCTGTTGTTGCAAAGTTTCTAAAAAAATGTAAGACGTGTGGTTCGGTCGACACCGACTGAAGTCACCATAAATATTAGGAAGGTGTACAAGCGAAGTGATTTTGTCTTATTTTATGTTGGTGCGTTTCCGAGCCTGGGATGTCAGTCTTCTTTTACCCTTCAAGTATAATTAAGAAAAATTACATAAGTGAACACTGTCGTACTGGCCCGCCCGTTAGGATTAAAATTAGGTGGTGGCTTTCCTATTGTTGCTACAGTAATGACAGTGTTTGGTGTTGTCATGTACTTGTCTCAAAGTTAGGGTAGACGGCAGACTTACACATCACATTACTACTCCGTCAACAAGTGTGGTGTGTCCTCTCTCTCTGTCAGGGTTGTAAAAGACGACCATACACGCCATGGCTGTCTGTTGTCGTTTAGAGTGTCGGGTAATTGCTATCAATAATAATTATAATCTAACCTCAGTAAAACTTGCAAATAACCAACTTTGATGTTAATAAAATATTGTACATGAATAGGTACCTATACAAAAAATGAGATATACAAAAAATTTCGTCATAAGATCGAGCCTAGGTGATAATCGGGAACACCTTGGAAGTACAATAGTATTTTTACTTAAGTACACAAAAATTAAGTATTCCCTTTGATATTACTCTAGGATTCCATTAACAGATCCAGTTTTGTGGCAAAAGGACCACCACAAAAGCATGCTTTTTCAAATATATAAAAAAACTAGCTGCTACCCGCGGCTTCGCCCGCATAGTCTATTTTTTTTTTGCAATAAAAAGTAGCCTATGTTGTTCCTCAGGGTGTATTCTATCTCTGTACCAAATTTCATCAAAATCGGTTCACTGGTTAATCGTGAAAGACAGACAGAGTTACTTTCGCATTTATAATATTAGTAGGGATAGTTCAGAAATTATGGCGAAATCATTTACCATAATATATAAAAAATCTAGAAGTCTAATATGAAACCTCTTCTTTATCGAAGTCGGTTAGTTAAAAAGCAATGTTTTGTGTGTGTGTGTGTGTGTGTGTGTGTGTGCAACATTTCAATGTTAGGGATCCTAGTGACTTGCTCCTTAATTTAAGTTTGACGGCTTCATTTAAGCCGTCAAACCTAATGTTTGACGGCGTAGAACTAAAAAAATATTAAAAATGCCGTATGTACACACAATGCCCACCGCCCAATGCGCACTAAACGTTTACCAGCGGGCTTGAGTCCTTCAATTGCTGCATACTATTTTATTTCACGAGAACTGCATTATGTCGAAAACGCAAAGTTGAGAAATAAATTTTCATTCCAAATGTAATACGAGTATGATTGGATATCACATACCACGGCCGGCGCTTGGACCTTCGAACGCATCAGCTTTATTTAGTCGTTCCATTTTCAAATTTCTGCTTGTTCTTCAATATTTCAGTGAAAACGGTCTACATAAGAAATATGAGAAAACTTAAAAGTGAAGGTAAATGATTCTGTAAAGTCGTTCTCAATAGATAATATATCGGCTGGACCGAAAGATGGTTCTTTCTATTTTTACACGTTTAAATAATATTGGTCCCGAGTTTAATAATAAATTAAGTATATTTTTTATCGTTGTGTACCTATACAGCTGGAAAAGTGGAACGTTAAGCGCTAGAAATGTAAAGCATTAAGTATGGCATAGCGATACCCTAACGTAAGCAATTCCAAAGCGAGGTTTTGAGTCAAAAAGCTAGACTAGCTTTGCATAATTCTGTGCTTATCCCAGAGTTATTGTATGGAAGCGAGAGTTGGGTATGTCAGAAAGATCATGGAAGTAGGATAAATGCGGTCGAAATGAGAGCACTACGGAAAATCTGTGGTGTAACGCTCGCTGACCGCATTCGTAACAGTGAGATCCGAGAAAGAGTGGGATTGAAAGAAAGGATTGGTGTTAAAATGCTAAAGGGCATGCTCCGCTAGTTCAGTCATGTGGAAAGAATGACAGATGAAAGATTGACAAAGCAGATATACAATGCGAATGTGGATGGATGTAGGTACCCGGGGCGACCAAGGCTGACATTTCATCATCAGATCAATTGGATTTATTCGAGGGTGCTGTCAAGAGTCTCCGAAACCGGCGTGTTTGTATGAAAAGGGTAATGAATGTGAAGGAAGCAAGACAGGTTTGTCAGGATCGTGAGGTCTGGCACTCGATACTCTCTGCCTACCTCGTAAGGGACTTGGCGTGAAGATATATGTGTGTGTGTGTGTGTGATACCCCAACGTAACAGCAATATCTAATTTGTGTCTTTTTTATTTACAATATGAACTTATAAAAACAATAGTAGTTCTATGTTGATGCAAGAAGTTATTCAAACATGTTTTTGCATTTAATTGTGAATTTCATCTGCAACGATGGCCTTATTTAATGGTATTACTTGGTTAATTTTAATAACTGTAATTACCTCGAATTGTGTTTGTGACGGCTATCGACGTGATCGATACGAATGAAATTAAACTTTTAAGCAATTTTAACGATATCAAAATTTTACAAAGAAATTGACGATATTGTTTACTAAAATCTCAGTTTTAGTTCGTATGTTTTATTATTATTTTTCTATAACACAATAAGATTTCGGCTCATACACGTTATGTATAACGTAACACGTCATGTTGCAGCACTCATTTTTTTACATTTTTATGACGCCATATTCTTCCTATACTCCAGCAACACGGGCCTACGCCGGCGGCGATGAACGTTCCTGAATACGCGACCGTCGCCAAAAGACGTGACATGAAGCCCAATCACATGTTAGACCCTCGTTACAGAAAGGTAGACATTCAATTTTGGGTGGTTTTGCGCTTGAAACATAACATTTGCTTGTTTGACTAACCACAGAAAGTGTCAGTCTAACAATTAGGTTTAACCCTAGAGGTAATTAGTTTGTAAGTCGTGGCTAGATCATTACATTCATTTAGATTACTTTTACCTAGAGCGGCATGATCGCTCGATCTCCAAAGACAATGAAATAATTTTAATATATTATAGTGTAACAATTTTAACATTGGCAGGAATGTCATAAAACAAGTACATTATATGTTTACCTTTAAGCACAAAGCAAACTAAATTGCATGTAACCAACCTAGATATGCAGCTGAAGTTTAAACTTGTTGGTTAAAGTTACAGCTAGTATAGTCATAAGTTTATTTTGCTATTGTAATTTGTAAGTTAAGTAAGAGATAATTTTCCCCTCTTCCCTATCATTTTTAGAGTTTGTTTCTTTCTCTCATCGTCATTTGTTATACAAAATTATTCATACCCACATTACATTAAAGTAGCTTACATTTGTATTTGTGTTATTTCTTAACGAAATAGGTAGCGAATGTAATAGCGGCACATTTACCGACGCAATATGCTTGAAATCTTTGTCTTAGATTAGAACGCACCTTTAAAATGGTTGGCGACAGGGAAGTATGTATAGATGATTCACCTTCCTAAATCTGTAATAAAACTTGTGTGGGTGGAAGAGGAAAATCCTGTACTCTGTGACTTGGTTTAATTCATTATCATATTTCAGAGTATAATGCGATACCACAACATGACAGGGCCGGCGACACCAATCTGCCGTAACACAATGCTTTTAACACTAACCAAAAGCTTTTAACTTTAAATTGCATTACACCATGACACTTTGACTTTTACTAACGCAAATTCTTTTTTATTTGAAATCTTTTCATGCAATTTGTTTGGTGGCTGTTCTGACAGAGACTCGAAAATCCTTATCGACAGCAGTCGGCTACATTCTATCCTTACTGGTTATGCCTAATAAAAATAAAGTTCGTTGCTTGAATGACACATGACGAATGACATGTTTATTTCGTACTAACGGTTGGTCGCGGCTGCGCCTGTTGGATTTAACATACCCGCAGACACCGTGAACCGGAATAGATATTAAGCATGTGTTTCTTTTCGTCGTTATAAACTCATTATATCATTCATTATAAATTCTACCGGCCTTACAAAAAAGTTATGAATTGTTATAATTATACTAGGAATGGACTAAGAATGAGCAAAAATCTCTATTTATAGCTGGGAATACCCTATAACCTATGAGGATATACCGTGTGTAACTAGTTTAAGTGCCCAATATCTATTATAAATTAAGAAAATCTACCATTGACGTCTCTGCGTTTTTAGGTTTTACTTCACCGAAATTAAATACTTTTAATATGAATTATTGTGATGTAAATAAAATTTAATAAAGTTTCTCTTAAAAAAATGTGATTTGCGAAGTTACCGTTCTGCAACTATACATAAATACCTATGGTATAGTTGTAACGAAGTTACTCAGAGTTTATTTGTAAGAAAATATATCTCAGTTATTCATACTTTATTCTGTGTATTCTGCTTTTTACAAAAAAATATTAAAGCTGTCAGTAACAATACGCAACAAAAATGTATCACATTCAAAAATTGTGTATTTCTATTATTGTTAAACTATCCAACCAATAAACAAAAACTGCTTAAACACGATGGCACAAAATATTACCTATCTTTGTTATTTATTACCGTGGGACATGTTCCTAATTTTAGTGGTCAGTGTCGGTCACTACCATCCATGTCGCAATTATGCATTTTGACTCATTTGATCTAAGTTTATCATATATTTTCCTACTAATATTTTCTAATGCGAGTATGTAATGTTATGAACGCGAAATATTTTTACAATTTCCTGCGAAACTACTTCGACTACTACTACTACATAATCATGAAACAGTACATAATATATAATCTATGAATAAATGTGAGATTGGCCGCGAACTAATAGCTAGTATAAGCGCGTGTTCAGATGACCCGCGCCGAACAGGCACACGCGTTGAGCTTGTCCTAGACCCGCACTCAGTACGCGTATTGCATCGCGCACACCTCGCACCCGCTTTTACTACTAGTGACTGGAATCCGTTACGACTTAGTAGCTTATAGGCATTCTCTGAGTGAGAACGTGTATAACAAAATGGATTCGACTAAGTATATAAAAAATCAAAAGACAATGGAAACATAAATTCACTTTATGACAGATACTGCGAACCACTAGATGAAGCGCGGGCGCAAGGCATGAGCAGCGCGTGCGCGGGGAACACGCGGCGTCAGTGCGAGACGCGTGAGAGGCGGGCGCGTGGCGAGGGCGTATTGACTTAGTTAATGCAATTTGAGAATATTGATGTGACAATAGGGCTCAAATTATGTCGTAAAAAAATCAAAGCGTGTTCGACGCGGGTGATGGCGAGCGTGGCGTTCGCTTAGCGTGCACGTGTCGTCTAAACGCAGCCTTATGTAATTGTAAAGTAGTTGAAACGTCATAATGGTAAGTATGTGAATTGTGAGGACAAACACATCTAAACGACATTACTAAACGTAGCGAATTCATTGGTGTTTTTTTCTTTTTTTATAGAAAATAAGGCTTTTTGTCGGTCACCTGATGGTAAGTCGTTACATTCACCAACGGACATCTGCAATCTTAGGAGTATCACATGTGTTTCCTGCATAAGTGTATGCTCTTTTCCAGAACAGAGGTTGTTGTACGAGGTGAAAAACGCTATCAAAACATCCTGCCACACGCATCAAGGTGGTGGTTGTATAACTTAAAGCTCTATTCCGATGAGCTTAGTTAAATATCAGCGGCTAGTGTCAAACCAAACATTTCGTTTGATTGTTTCACGTGATTAAATTGATAGAATACACTGAGTGAAGCAATGTCGAAAAGGGATGCCGATGGAAAAGTGCCCAATCATCATCGATTTGAGACGCGCTCCGGATGCAGTCAAAAAAGAAAGTTCTAGACGCGATACGGATCCAACCAAAAAGAAAGCTCGAGACGCACTACGAATGAAGTCAAAACGAATGAGCAGGTACGTGGGAGCCCGTCCAGAGTACATCGGAAACTGTACTGACTGTTAACTATCAGCTGGAGTTCTTCCAGGTGCGCTAAGAGCTGGCAGTTAATTAGAGAACAAGGAAGTTATAGTTACATGTCGGTAGTTAAATTGATCAGAGTTCGGGTCTTTTTTAAGTTCGGGTGCACAAAAGATTCGGAAGAATGCCAAATGAATGAGAAAGGCGAACAAAAGAGAAGTAAAAATGAAGCGAAACATGTTAACATCGTTGCCAAGTACCAACTCACACTAAAAGAAACACACAATATATGAACGAGCGAAGGAATGCCATTTTGGTAGTCTATGGTTGAATTACAGGCGAAAACGGTGCACTGAAATTTCGATTACTCTTTTACATTAAAGGCCTGCTAGTCATCGTTCCGGTGTAAGAATGGTAAAGACAGCTTGCTGAATTTCTTTGGAAAGGACTTTTGTTTCTGAGGGTAGACGTAACATTTTTTTCGCTGAATTTTGTCTTACCGATATTGTAGCATTACACTGCGTTACAAATGAATAAACAAATCAAATACCCGCTTTGAAATGTCCTGTTTTCCCATGTATTGCTATCGTTTAGTGAGAATTTATACCTACATATTTACTTTCCATCACGTTTCATTTTTTCCGTGAGGATATGCCAAACTATACTAAAAACTGAAAGAATCAAACATAATTTAAATAAATCTAATAAAACGTATCAGATTTTTTTCACATCAATCAAATTGATTTTTATCATTTTAGTATAGAAAATGTAAGAAAAATCAATGCATACAATTAAAATCAAAACACCTTTAAATTTTAAGTTTGTCTTTTATGTTTTGAAGGACCCTCTTGTTTTAGACGCCAACAGTAATCGCCTAGCATAGTTGTGTCCCAACTGCCTTGAAATCGTTGTTAAAGCTTCTTAAAATGTTGGTGGGTGGTTGGTTGGTCACCACTAAAACACTAAGATTAGATGGAAAGGAAGAAAATTGGGAATGAAGAAAATGAATTTTTAACGACATTCTACTACCCAACTTTTTGTATGCTTTTTGAACATATTTTAACTGGTTGTTCCGCATTGTCAGCTCTATGATTTCTCAAAAACCCTTTTACAACTGCTTTCAGTGATAACCAGGTATCGATTTCCTTGTCAGTACGCTTTTTATCAAAATTTGGATGTTAATTCGAATAACGAATCTTAACTTTGAAAATACCGTCTTCAAATATAAAAATCCATCTTTTATTTACAGCCGTGACAAAAAAATTCATCAAACCATGTTTTATGTGGAGTGATGGTAAAATTATATTTTTAGGGTCTATCTACTAACGCTACCTCGAAATCGTACAGGTGCCTCGAAATAACTCGAAGATACCATGTATATTTTCAACTTTTTATCTGTATCTGTGACTCAGTACCTGTTCATTCCAGCTAGTAGTTTAACGGGTACCAAAATCGTGTAACGCAGTGTTATTAAAAGACTTTACTATACTATATACATGTAACGTACCTACGTCTCGTACTCCTACGTCCTAAATTACATAGTTTTCAAAATGTACAGTAGTTATAATAAATTATGATAGCTGTCAGAAATGTAAGTTCGGATAAGGGGACTATTTATCCTGGTATTTTACCTGTTGAAAGTAGCTTAGGCTTGGTAGACCGTTTTAGTGCTTGGTACATAAGTTATAAAGGTTTACATTTTGTCTTGTGGGGTGTTTTTGAGTGAAGCCCATAGTAATTGGACCGTATATTTAAATATATTTTAGAAGCTACTTTATTTTCAGCCACCTCTCCCTCACTACCCGCCGTCATCGAACGCACTGCTCTTTGACGATGACCCAGGGGTCATGTCAGAGGTAGAGACGGCGTCCACCGGGTTTCGAAGGGGAGGGAAGCAACGATCGTCACTTCCCGTCGTCCGTACTCCAAGTAAAACATTGGAAAGGCCTTTAGGTAAATATATAACTTATAAAGTTTGTATATTATTAAAATATATTATTTTCGTTGTTATATCAACTGTATAGATTATGTTTAATATTTTCCGTCGTCAAAATTTAGGTCAAGTTCATTGTTCTATATCTATTATAGTTATAAAAATAGTCGTTGACTTATAACAAAAAAAGACAGTAAAATAGTTAAAAATTCAAATTCCTACTGTAATTAAAATCACATTCAGAAAATTCTTTACTCACATGGACCATACAAGTGGTTCTTGTGCGCGTTTTTTATTTTTTTATCACAAGATCCTGCCACACACAAGATCCGGCGAAAAAAACTTAGCGAGCTTGTCTTTTTTTAGTACTAATAGTTAGGTACCTACATTATAAACTAGATAAGGAATATAAATTACAATCTAATTCAATAATCATGGGACTCTTGACCGTTGCCGCTACCTGTCTGCCCTAAAAAAGTCACTGTTAAAAGATATTTTCCTTTTCTATATTTATTTACAAATACTACTACGCCAGTTTTTTTAGGCTCCAAATTACGATAATGCCAACATCTCCAACGAAACCGATAGAATGATCATGATTTTCAGGATATGATATCTGTAGTAAACTTATTGAATATATAAAAAATTAGGCCCAACCCTACCGGAAGAAGACCGAAATTTGACATTTTCATTATGGCGACAGGAACAAGTAAAACGACGGATGCCTACCCGGTAATATGCTGCACAGCATTCTAGTACCAGTGGTCCTATTGGTACTGACTCGTCCATTAAGCCTATATCTCGCGCCTGCTGTGAAGCCAGATTGTCTATTCTGTAAAGTCGATGCCAACACGAGGAGAAAACAAAAAATATTTCTACCCGCTAGTTCACACAAACAAAACTTGCACTATTTATGTTTTCTGTTGTTGTTATTATTGGTATTATAAAAATATTTCTGTATGACATGAAATAAATAAAAGAAATTGCACCAAATGCCTTAGTTCTCTTTTGTTTGATTCATTACCGTACAAGAGCGAATACGTTCACATAAATCAGCTTTTCTTGCCAATAAATAACTGTAATTTTATTTTCCCAGGTTTAGTGTTCTTGCAGTACAGGAACGAAACGAAACGTGCACTTCTTCCAAACGAGATCACCTCAATTGACACCGTAAAGGCGTTATTTGTCAGAAGTTTCCCTAAGCAGCTGACGATGCAATACATGGACAGCCCTCTGGTCAAGATCTATATCCACGACTCTTCGAAAGACATGTTCTATGAGCTAGAAGATGTGAGGTAAGTGGTTTTCACATTTCTAATGACGTGTATAACGGTAAAAGAAAATTACCACCCATGGACGGAAACATACAAATGTACCTTGACGTCGTCAACTTAAATCATACCTAATTGAGGCGTAAGTTATATCTAATACTATGCATTTAAAATTGAAAGACGAATGTAATATATAAATAAACAATCAATTAATTCTTTATTTAGGACAAGAATTATTATCCGTATCAGATAACACAATTTATACGTTTAAAATAATAACTAAGAATATGAAAAGCATAAATATTTATTAAGACTGGTATTAGCATTGATTTCATGATGTTTGGTAGAGGCGTGCACAGGGGTTCCAGTCAAGGTTGACATGGATATTCTAGCATAAAATATTTACCAATCCTAGTTCGTAAATAGTAGCGACACAGTTCTACACTATTACCGCTGTTTACGAACATTAAAATTGTAAATCTGTTTTATTTGATAAATAAATTATTATTATTTTAAAAAAAGTTCAGTTCTGCGTTTTACCTTCACCATCAATAGTCATTTGCTTTACTCGCCATATAACAGTTTATAAAAATAATGTTTATGAAAAGTTTTTGTGTGGCCATCATGAATAATCTAAGATGGTCTAAATCTAAAGATAAGGTGCCATAATTAGGCACAAGTTTAATTAAGCACATTTTATCAAAACGGTAATTAAAGTATTTATCAAATTGAATCATACATTGAAGCTGATTTTCGCTAAACAAAGACTAAACAAATCACAGAAACAAAGTAGTAGACAATAATTATTTGAACCTTAAAGTCTTACGGCATTTAACCAACTCATTAAATCCCGGTCGCTGTTATCTATTCCAAAAATCCGTTATAGTATGACTATCTTAAAAGCGTATCCAGGACATTGTACTGATACAAAGATTCGTAATAAATTTTCCGATGAAATTATTGTCTTCGTTCATAGAAAAAAAAATTTGACCCTAAAATTAATATAAAAGCCGCTAATTCCAAAGAAATTGAGTAAGAAATGTAAATTGAAGTAAGAATGAGTAAATTGACAAAGTTTAACTTTTATTTTAACAATATGTAAAATAATAAGCACAGCCTTTTTCTAATTCACACACTTATTCATTCATTCACTCATCAACCATATTTTAATTCATATGACATAAAATTACACATACACAAAAAAAACTGAAACACAGTTAAGTACGCACAGTTAGTTTGTCTTGTCACACGGCTTTACAAAGGCGCCATAAAATTGTAATTTGAATCGCTCATAGATGGCGTGGATATTAATCGTTTTAGTTTATGACATAATAAGTTTTAAATGATATGTAAAATTATAAATCACACGCAATCTTGGTTTTGGGTTAAAAAGCCTGTTTATTCCTGTGCCTGTGGAGCCTGTGGTGTTAATTTACAAGGCTGAATTACATATTTGCAGTTTAGTGTTAGTTGACTGTATGTGTAAATTTGCTTATTTTATTGTTGGACATACTTAGGTATACCTAAGCTTGTTTACAATATTTATGTTATAAACAAGCTTAGTGTACCTATGTATGGCATGTTTATATTGTTTTAAATGTTAGTGTTTAACTTCGTCTTACTTTAATTGCTAGTATATTATTGTCTATTTTCTATAATATATTATAGCTTATTTAGTTTATTTTCTTAGTTTTTACTCTCCAAGTTGCTCCAAGAGTGTGACGATAGGGTTCTGACGTTATAAGTTGTTATGTATAACTGGTGCATTCAATTGGTTCTTCTGCTCTCTGTTTTTATTGTTGAATTCGGAGAATTGTAGTCATAATCTCCCAAGGTGACCGGCCGGGCTGGGAGATGTATTCTGTTGCTTGTTTTTAATATTATTATGTGTTGTATAATATATGCTTGCGAGGGAGTTAATTGCTATATATTCATGCCTTCTTGGTCTTGTTTGTTATTTATATTGCTTGCAATACTTTTTCCACCATGCAGTTTAGTAAGCCCGGTTTTATAACTTTTGAGATACTACTTGACCTTTGAATTGAAGTGAAAAGAAGAAGTTTGGTCGAGACTGTTTGGTTTTATTCTTTTTGTTGGTTTATTGTATTAATGTTATTTTGAATTTGTGGAATATTTTCAGGTGATATGGAGAGTGATCTTTTATTGCTGCTATGTTACCTCTTTCTCTCTTCATTTTAAGCAATCCTTGCAGTTCCTTTCTTTTCTCTAAAACATATTTTGGATAGTCCTCTTTGATGTAGTAGTTAGTACTTTCCATAAACTTTTTTATTTTATTTTTTGGTGCCTAAAGTCGCAAAAACCTACAACGACTGGGTGTGTCTTTTCTACTTCCTTTTCTATTTTCTCACTTTTTGTATATCATTGAAGGATAGTTTAGTAGACGATTACATTTCTATTCAATTAATAATACTGTTTCCTAAGTTTTCATAAGACCCCCTCTCCCCTCTTCAATGCCGAAAAAAACTATCTGCTGCTTTGTCTTGACTGCTTTTAAAGAAAACGTATTCGTTTTTCTTGGTTTTCTACATTTATTTTTAGTAGTTCATCACTACGTAGTATAAAACATAGTCGTTTCCTCTGTCCCTTTGTATGCCTAAATCTTTAAAACTATGCAACGGATTTTGATGCGGTTTTTTTAAAGTAATTGAAAGAAAGGTTTACTTATACCCATTTATATTTTATACCAGTGCGAAGCGATAATATAGAATCAGAATCAGAAAAAACTTTATTCACTTGAACCATGCAAGTGGTACTGTTACTATTTTTTTAAAAATAAATAAAATTTCCTTCATAGATATCCGAATGTTTCGTGTGATTTGATCTGCCACATTTTTGCCACTGTCTCATATAGCTGTTTCTTGTACATCCAATTTTTTTTTATTTGTTTGAGGGCTTTCATAATTTCTTCCAAGATTTCAAGTTTGGTACCACGCCCTCTTCTGGAACCTTATTGTGTTATTTCGTACTGCTGTTGGTGACTTCTTGACCCATAATTGAGTTGTAGTAAGATCGAATTATGTAGATCTTAGTTGTTATAGTTTACACACTTTGTAACAGATGGCGTGAGCAGTTGCATGTAGTTAGAAATTCGCGAAGCAATAGGTTATTTTTTATTGAATTTTGTTTTTTACGTTCTTTAGTCCTTACTTTGTATCATTTTTAATTCTCTATTGTCTTTTATTCTCGATCATTGTTTATTCATGTCTGTTGGGTATTTGTTTTTGAACCGTCATTGTTCTATTGTCACAGCAGTTATTTCACACTTTAGCATTAAGTCACTTATTTATACAGTCTGTTTACACTTAGTGTTAATTATTGGATATTTAATTTTATTATCACTTTATCTTCTTATAACTGGTCAAAATTACTTAACTGTTTTTTAAAACTGTAATAAGTAGTTACAAAGGCGAAGTAAAATTTAATGCAGAAGCGATCTCCTCCTAAAATTATTAAGCACACGCAATCTTGATTTCTGGTTATCAGTGCCTAAAACAAGCATTTAGGCATGGAGTGCACGCCACTGTCGTTAAGAATAGGTGGCGGTACCGTTCCGATAAACACGTCGCACAGAGTGTTTAAGGTTTAACTCACCTTGTTTAAGTTTAAAATGTAAAAAAATAAAACCTATATATACTTAAAAGATTTTTACGAGCTAAGGCGTGTCTCTTCTAAAATGCCTAATTAAATTAATTCTAAAGTCTAGAGCAGTACAAATCACAAATCGCACTTACTTTAAAAAAAGAAACACTTGCTTCTAATCAATAAGATTTACTTTCTTAATTAAATAGTTTTCAAGTATCTTTTATTGAGAGCTATATATCTATAAGCTATCACTTTTAACGTCGTCTAGTTATAAAATTTAATTTCAAGGCAGCAGGCCTAAAACCAATATAAAAAATATGCGGCGGCACCGAACGGAAATATATAATACTTTATGTTGATCCTTTTGTTGATATTTCATGATTAGCTGTTGTCAAAAACCTTTCAAATTGATATAAAACTAGGCGAAAAACTTCATCGTATAAAAGATTCAAATAACACATAACTTAAACTTCAACTAAAACGTGCAAATGGTCGTTTAATTTGTTCTTCTCTAACAAAATAAGTAGTTCACAAATGAAGCCGATTCGCTAGTTGCATGTAAACCGGAAGTAGCAAATAAATTCGCAGATAATTTGATTGATTCTGATCCACTAACATTAGCACCAACCAGAACCACACGGTCTCTACATAAGATGCAAACTGTCACATTATCAATAGTGAACATCTCCACATGTGTGCGAAAAAACTTCCACTTAGTAAACTGTTTCTAATCCAAGAGACTGATACACAAGTGTATCATCCCAGTCTCACTCAACACTTGCATCATGCATTGTGCCCTTCATTTTAACTAGGAACCGTCAGTACGCGCTATTGACAGACATTCGTGGGAAATTGTTGTTTTCATTTTGTTTCATATTTCGGTGTTCCACGCTGCCATACTTGATGTTGTATCTGTGAACTTAATATAATAATTGCGATATTCTATTTTAAATTTCAAGCGAAAAATATTATTGGCATTTAGCACTTACCAAGTTACCAATTTAATATACGGGTTTTTTTGATGGAATGGATCAACGGGTGTTCACGTTGGTGATGAATATTAAGGCAATTAATTAGATATGTAAGATCACGATATCAGTTTAGGATTTATAAAATAAATGTTGACAACGAGAATTCGAGAAAGGAAATTGTACAACAAACAAACGGGTACATACATATTTTAATATAACGTTATTATAATATGTTAACCGTCTCTTTAGGTCTAACTACCGCCCAGGCGCGAGGCCAGTGTTCGATTCTTCTTTTTAATTTTAATGAATCAAATGTTAAAAAAACTGCTAGCATTGTTTTTAATAGTAAAATTATTATACGTTATACATATGCATAAGAAATAGAAAGAAAACCAATCAATCAATTATATTTATTTGCTTTTGATTTGACTCTACAATTATTTACAGTACTCCTACTACACCAATTAATTAGCATGCAAATTACTCTCAGCAATATTATGTCATACATATTATAAACCAAATGAAATAAGAGCTATAAACAAGACAAACAATAATAAAGCTATTCAACATACAATTAAAAAATCCACACGTTAATTAAAGTCTTAAAATAAATTACGATGTTTTTATTATAATGGTTATAAAGCAATTAATATAATTAATAAATTTATATTTTTTTTTAACAAATTAGAAATAAATAAATATGCTTAATCTATACTTATAAAATTACATGTCCTGACTGACTGGTTCAGCGAAAACTGTTAGAGTTACAGCCATGGAATTTGGCGAGTAGCGTCAATTTATTGAGTAAATACCAACGAACGATGGAATTTTGGAAATTCTTCCCCCAAGGGGGTGAAATGGGGATTGAAATTTTGTATGGAAGACCGTCATTTTTTAAGTTAGATATGAAACTTTATTTTTGGGTTACTTATTAAAAATGATTACTTAAGCGTTTCTGGAAATTCTACTCCTAAGGGGTTGAAATAAATATTGAAATTTTGTATACAAATCCTTGTTGATGGGCTATAATCAGTAAATATATTAACTACCACGCGAGTAAAGCCGCGAGTAACAGCTAGTTGTAATTAATTTTACTACATTAACGTCAATATCAATGTCAATTTGTAATAACATTTATCATTATTTTTATACAAACTTCTTATTACAAATCCGATATCATCTGCTGAGCCCCGTATAACAATGACCGAACCAATATTTTTATTACCATAAATATAACGGTTTTAGGTTTTATAACGGTTTTAGATAAAATTAGTTTTGATATTTTTTTTGTTGCCGATAAAACTAGCTTTGCTTTCATAAATGTGCTATAGAAGCATTATTTCATTTTGTATCACTTTCATAAATTTTACCACAGCCCTAAAAATGTATAGGTGATGACTTTATTCTTATTAATATATCTTTTTAAAAATAACATGAATAAGTATTTGTGACGTGTATAATATGTGATGTGATGTGTATAATATATTACAGAAATGAAAATTCATGCTTCCTTATAACAATTAAAGTGGTTCCTTATAACAATTACCTACATGCTTGTTAAAAACCGTTTATGTTTCTTTAATCCAACTTGAACTTTTGTATTCTTCGTCTTTGCTATCGCTGTTGGACATAAGTTTTTTCGAACATGGCATGATAACTTTCTCAATATCTTTGGCTATTTGTTTTAAAGACAGTAAACGGAAAAACTTTTATCTCCAGAGTAATTTCTTAATCTATGAATAAGTAGTAAAAGGTAGAACTTGCAAAATTTATTCTTGGAATAAAGTGTATCCGAGTGTGTTGAAATTATCCCCTAGCACTTAAAACACGGGCTCACAATCCAAGGTCATATCAAAATTTGGATTAAAACCAGTAATTACAACCTGTATTTAAACCGTCGGAAACGTCTATTATTTCCTTGTGTACTAGGTATGTTAAATTTCCAACATTTTTCTATAATAATAACAAACTAATCGAAACACTGGAGCCGTGTAATGTGCTGGGCGAGCTCCTGTCCGAGAACATAACATTCCGCAATTATCTTTATTTCAAGTTTGCATGTTGAATTTTCATTGTTTGTTTTCATTTCTACAGTATATTAATTACATACTATTTATTTTACCAGTAAAGTGACGGCTCAATCTATTTTATATCTACTGCTTTACTGTTGCTTTTAATACAGTCGCCTCTGTGGTCCGGTAGTCCGGCGTTGGCTTTTAACTAAATGAGATCTCGGGTTCGATTCCCACGTTAAGCAACTCAATAAATTAAAGGAGATTAGATAAGTTGGACCCTGTTGGCGATAGGCTTACCGCCAATCACATTATAGGGATGTGAGTACCTTCCTCTGTGCAGCGAGTGCCTCTGCCTACATCTATGTCATATTTATTTTTTTTCTTTAAAATATTTAAAAATTTATCCAAAGCACAGGGCAAGTATTAAAATAATTAGAAACGAACGTTGTAGCCATTATAAAATTTGAATTTCATCTGTAACCATGAACATATTTAATAGAACTGTGTATCTATAGGATATAACTACCGACGTAAGAGGTAAGAAAGGAATTCAAATTTAAGCCACAGGAATTGAATCGGCCCGAGAACAAAGATTGCAGGTTCAAATTCTAACTAACGTGAATTTTTTTTTCAAATTTGTAGAAATTTATACAGGTATCTATTTTAGTATTCCTAAATATTAGTAGTAGGTATAAGTTGATATATTTTCAAGCCTCTTACGGGGTAGGTAGAGAGCATCGAACGCCAAATGTCACGATCAAGGCTTGGAACCGGTATTTTACCGGTATTTAGCGGTTCTTTCCATTTCGATACCTGGATATCGGTTCCAAAGTGGGTACCGGTATTCCGTATACCGGTACCCACTCCAGATATCGGTACCTAGCGAGTACCGGTATTAATACCGCTGTAAAAACCGATATCTAATTAAGGTAACATGTCAATCCAAAAATTTCACATTGACTGAAAATAAGTGAAAACATAATCAACTTTTATCCGAAGTCGGTTACAATTATTGTTGATACACAAAATAAAACTTCGAATACGAAAATTCAACTCGGCGCGGCGTAGCGGGTTGCCGCTCCGCATGTCTTACACTGATAGATGAAAACGAAAATTGGCAACGTCGCACTTGTACTTAACGGGTACCTTAATTAGATACCGGTTTTTAAACCGGTATTAATACCGGTACTCGCTAGGTACCGGTATAGGTCTAGTACTGGTAATAACAGTACCGGTACTCCTCCGGTACCAGTACTGTTAGAACCAAATACGTTTTTGAATCTTTTTCTTTAATTCGCTGTGTAAACTGTGTATTTGACCGATACTGTACAAATCCCCGTCCTGTAAAAAGTATACTAAAACTTGTAAGAGTCATGTCTTGGAAGCATTTATTGCAACTGTTGACTTACATTGCAAATATTTTGTGTATATATTTAGCAGATATAGGATTACGTCGTCCAGAAAATTATCTATTACTACGAAAATGTTGAAATTACAAAATATACAGAACAATACTCGAAATGAGAATTAAATTACAAATGATTGTATAACAATAATGTATATAATTTTTTTTTCTTTTAAACTATTTATTGCTTTTTTTACTTTAAACCATTTATTTATTTATTTAAGAAATTTTGGATTAAAGCCAAAATTTCTTAATCAACAAATATAACAACATCAATAATCCCCAACTGCGTTTGAGTGGATGTGTAACTTCAGCAATTAACTATTTTTACACGTTTATTAAAAGGCACAGAACTAAACATAATGAGTAACAAATCGGATGTTATGCTAAACATGAGAAATTATGTTGTTAGTTCACGGAACTATCGAACCTTGTTTCAAAGTACCTGCATATACTACATACATATAAATTCTAGGTAAGTAGTGATTTTGTTAAAAAACATCGAAAAAAATGAAATACCTAGAAAAGAGACACAATTTATAGCAATTTGTTTGAACGAAACATCCTCAAGCACACGGCGGAAATGCCCTGCGAAGTTTAATTGTTATTTCCGTTTGAACTTCCGCCTGTTCTTCATTTGCAGTTAGTTTTATTTTTTCTGTTTGAAACAGGTGAATGAAGAGCTCTTGTTGAGTGCCCAGTTTAATTTTCAGAATGTTTACAATAAATAGTATTCCTATTCTTCGACCGATTGCAAGGAGTTTCAAGTTTTTCAATGCTTTTGTTTGTTTTGTGAGTATTTACTTGCAAAGAATGAATATGTAAAGTAGAATAAATTGAAATCGCGAAAGGGCGAAGTTCTTACGACAAAATAGAAGCTATTTTTCTTACATACTTCCGTCAATTTATTTTAAGTCAGAATCTTTAATATTATTAAAGATGTAAACATTTGTTGATTACGATTAGAGCATTCGTTTACGCCTAGAGCAGTAAACGAATCTGATGACAGTTTGCTCGGAGATTGTGGAAGAAATGTGCGATAGTATATTGATCTTTGATCTATTTTTTTAATTAAATAACAGAAACTTTAGATACATGATATGTATCAAAATTTTTTCAAGCATTTAAACACCCAACTTGTGAAGTATGATCGGTCTCTTTCGCAATATGTTTTGTAGAGTGGGGCTGCACCACAACAGACGGAATACAATTCAATGTTTTATGTCATAATATACAGATTTGTCCTTTTTGGTAATAAAGCACCAGACTACGTAAGGATATTTGGTAAGCTGTAACGATAATTTCATTTTTAACAAAAGGTTTTTTATAATTTGAAACTCGTAACTTAAATGTTCAACTAAACAACTAATAGGTATAGAATATTGTGACGCTCGATTTAAACTTGCTTGTCTGCTTGTTTGCCTTCCAATATCATAAAAAAAATTTAAGAATAATATCTGGGAACCCTTGCATTCTTTTCGAGGAAACTAAGTCCCTTCCAGCAGAAATACTCGCCTTATGACCGCGAGCTTTTAACCATATACGAAAGTTTTAAATATTTTCGTCATATGTTAGAGGCAGACATTTTGTCGTATATACGGATCACTAGCCGCTCGTTTTTGCTTTCACGGAAAGAAAGGTTAATTGTTCGCCCAGACAATATCACCACCTCGACTATATTTCGCAATTCACAACCGACATCAGACACATTTCGGCGAATGACAACGTTGTAGCTGACCCACTATCTCGTGTCGAGGAATTGCATATGCCAGTCGACTTAGAATTAAGTGTGTAAATATGGTGTGTAAATAATGTACCTGTTTATTAACAACTGGACTATTTACTCCTCGCTGGCATCATCCACATCACCTGCCTACCACCATATGTCCATTCAACGATTGAATATTCGAACGATTAATCTAACTTGATGCCAATCTTTCGTGCCAGAAGAGTTAGTCTGAAGTACGATGTAAGAAATATACACCTACTGCCTACTCCCATAACTTTTCCATAAGTAATCTACAGATAACATATACTGTGATATATAGGCGATGAGTTGCTGAAATTGAATCATAAAACAATTGTGAGGTCAATTTGACGACTTGCTTGCATAAGTCATTTGACCAGAAAGTATTGTGGCCGGAGGACGTTTTTGGAGGATGGTTATATTATTTAAATACAATTTGATTATGAACGCGTTCTAGGAGGTCGGGGCTATACTTAATTGAAAGCTGAAGGAGAAATATTTCTCTGTCTTGAAAATTTTTCATACTGCTCGTCTGATCATACTGGAAGTATGTATATCGCATATTGTATAAAACTTGAAATCATGAAACTTAAATATATAATTTACCAATAAGAAGGGCCGACATTGGTAGGTTATTCACTGCAACAATATTCAGATAATAAGAAGATACAAGAGCTTTTCATAATCAAGTTTGCATAAACAAAAAGTTGGTTGAGTTCAGGGTTACTGTGGCGACGCATGTCTTTAGTACACTTAGCACCAGTATAGAACAATAGTGGACTGATATACAGAACACAATATTTGGTATTATTAAGCGTGGTTGTATGGTTGTAGGAACTATGAGGAGGCCTGGTGGTGCAATTAGGACGTTGGGACAAAAGTAAAGAAAACGTAGCACCCTTCGACAGGTTCAAAAAGCTAAGACGCGCAAACAAACAAACTTCGCAAATGAGCCATTAATGGAGCTCTGAACGAAGGAAGACAGTTTGACCACTCTAAGATAGAATAGAGACAATCTTATAACTTATAATTACAAATTTTCTAAAGCTCGTTTAAAGGGCACATATGGTAACACCAAATGTCCTTATGAGAGAGATTCCGTTTTGTTATTGGATTTCGTAATGATGAAGGGAAAATGACGTTGACACCTTCAGGTATTCTGCACAGGATTGTACTCTGCCCTTTGATATCCTCCTCCAAGAATTCATTAACTTTCTCACAACTGATAACATGTTGATAAGTTTTTGCCACATGAAAAATCTAAAAGTGATAATTAGTGCTAATTATCGAGGATCGATATTATATATAGGTACTTTAACCGTATATTAGCCACAAATAAAATGGCAGATATTTGAAAGTTGGACGTCTTTGCTCCCGTGCCCAAGGGGAAATACGATGTCCAAGTGTGTGGTGATTATCGTTGTGTAATGTGGAGGAAAGCTGTGCAATAAGTGACCCGTTTCTTAGTCACAACAAGGCTTCTGGTCTGGGCACTGCACTATAGATCCGATTTTGCCCATAGAATGCTGATCAAGACTTATAGAAACCATTAGACTGTGTTCCTCAAGTAGCTATCTCTCGGCCTGAAACATACGTACACTATATTTTCAGAGATATTAACTGCCAATCCAATTTATCAGGATCGCTGTCGATCTTGACACACTGTCGGATTGCACCAAGGTGTTATTTGTAATCCTTATTTGTTTAGTTTAGTGTTGAATATAGTCATTGCAACCTTACATGAATGAGCAAATACCTATGTTTGTTTACTTTTCAGCATTACGAAAATTCCACTCCTCTGAAATTATACAAAATCAGTGCCGTCACATTATTTCCTCGAATATAATAGACTGGTGGTCCCAGCGGGTACGCTCGTGGGACTCGCATCTTTTCGCTTGTATAAAGAGTAGATATGAAATGTATGTATACACTTTTTTTCCATTAGAGTTCAATAATATCTAGCTGATGATTGCGGCTTTATTCACGTTAAAAAGTTATACAGGTCATTTGTTTGAGTAATCGGTATAAAGAAATACTGTTGTGAAGTTTGCTTAGTTTCGTGGTTGAAGAAGATAGGTATCTTAACAGTAACGCACACATTTTTACGATAATTTGAACTTACAGAAAATGATATTTTACATTTCAATTAATCTCGCTATAAAAGCGCTATTTTAAAGCGATTAATATTTGACTATGACAAGTTCATATGTTCAAGTTCAATCTGCTTTTTTAGAGACAGAACTCATGGAATTGAATTGGTGAATTTTTTTTTAAATATTTTATTTGAAACTCACGAGACGGGTATTTTTTGCGGCCCCGCAGCCGCCGCGGTTGAAATTATCGCCTGCAAACTTAGCAGTTGCGCGCGGTTTGCAGGTAACTTGCAGGTCGCATCCGCCGCGGGCGCGGATAAAAGCCGCGCCGTGAGTTCTTAGTCTTAGTGTGTCATAGGTGTGTAAACAGGTCACTAAACCGTTATAAAGTAGTTGGTCTTGAGAAATAAAGATGACTTCCTTATCAACAAGATATTAAAATTTATTATGGCCGAATTTCGACCTATGGGCGACCTCTAGTGTAAATAAATATGTGGATTGTTCAGTCACAATTCGCACCAAAAATCTTTCGAAAGTCTAACTTATCAACTGTCAGTCGTTTACAGAGTTAGGGAGCGGGGTTGGTGAAGAGTTAGGCTGATAGATGTTGGTTACTATTGTGTTACGGTGCTCCTGCAACACTGTGATATTTGTTCAAAAATTCTTTAAATCAAGTGCTGACTACGGCAGTTTTATTTCAAACTATCCGACCTGGCGAACTTCGTATAGCTTAAAATTCCAAACAGCTTTTATGGAGGAAAAACTTGACTTTTACCAAATCATCAGTCCTTCGGGCGGGAGGTCGTCCAACACTACGTCCTCCGGTGCGGGGCCACCACTCGAGAACCTTTCTTCCCCAGCGGTTATCGGTTCAGCGAGCAATGTGGCCTGCCCATTGCCACTTCAGCTTGCTGACTCTCTGTACTACGTCAGTTACTCTCGCTTTCTTGCGGATCACCGAATTACGGATCATACCTCGCAGAGATACACCGAGCATAGCTTTCTCCATAGCACGCTGAGCGACTCTGAGCTTATTTAAGAGGCCGACATTTATCGGCCTAATCTCAGTTCCGTATGTCATCACCGGTAACACACACTGGTCGAAGACTTTTGACTTTAGGCTCTGCGGTAATTTAGACAAGATACCCTTTAACTTCTCGAACGCGGGCAGCGTCCGGGAAGTTCCGAATCCGAGAAACCGAGTTGGATTCGGCGATCGACCTCTTTCTTGAAGTTGGATTTACCGAACTAAATAGTTTGACCCAGGTACACATACTGATCAACAACTTCAAGAATTAAGTTCCCAACTTGAACTGGTATAGGTGCAACATGAACGTTGAACATGAATTTCGTCTTGTCCAAGTTCATCCTAAGACCCACCTGTTGGGAAACTCTATCTAGGTCACCTAGCATCTTGCTCAAGTCTTCCAGCGATTCCGCCGTGACCACAATATCATCTGCGAATCGAAGGTGAGTGATCTTCTAGTGCAGCAGTGAACAGTTTCGGAGAAATAACCTCTCCCTGTCCCACACTTTCCGCAAATAGATCGGTTTCGAGCTTTGATCCTGTAATCGGACCGACATAGTGGCTTTTTCGTACAAATACCTCAATACTTTGATAAACGATTCGTATCTTCGTTGATTAATATTAATAAACGTTGTTAAAACAAAATCACCGAAAGTTGAATTTTCCTTCGTATTTCGAAGTTAACAGTCTATGCATAACGGTATACACGAATTCAGGATGTAACTCTAGTCAAAATAAAAGGGCTAAACATCACAACCCTTCATTGTTGTGATTAATATTAAGTTAATTAAAAGGCATGTTAAAATTGTTCTCGATATCGTGTAAAGCTAGGTAGGGCGGGCGTATCTGACCTTGCGCGGTGGGCAGCTGCTCTCTGCGAAAGGGGATGGCAGTGTTCCTCATATCACGGCATCCGTCGGTCGGAGACGGACGCGATCACTTTTCTTCTGAAACTTCCCCGTTGGGAAAATGCGGAAAAATATTATACACGTTCACGACCACCGTTGCCCGTGAGTTTTTTCATTAGTCAGTGTTTGATGTTAAACATTTTTTTTTATGTTTGGAACAAGTTATGTTTTTGATATCCCCCGCACCCTTTATTTTAAATTCTTTACTTGAAAACTTTTCCGGTGCTTAAAATATTTTTAAACATTATGTGTTCGACGGTATCGAACAATAATTTATATAATTAGATAAATTATTTAAATTGATAAAATTTATGTTCCTTGATATTTCATTTTACTATAAGATCTTTAATTTTTTTTCTAAATCTATTGCACAGTTCTGTTACCTGATGACTCTAACATTTTTTAATAACTTGGCTTCTTGAAAATGGGACAGTCATTAAACCTAACATAGTTTATAAAATAACATTAGAATTTACAAAAATACAAATAACAAAACTTTACAAAAGAAAACAAAATATATTAAATATTTGTCGAAGAGACACAAAATAACACACAAAAATTTATAAAATAATCAAACATGTTTGTAAAAAAAACAAACAGAAGCTAAATCAAATATCTTCTTACCTCTATCTTATACGTCATGTAACTTATAAATTGTTTGTTATAATAAAGTAATGCAATGCCTCGCTACATTAAGCACGTCGTTTTCGTCAGCCCATTTCACTATCGATACAAAGTTTCGTATTTGATTTACATATATTCAAGCCAAATTCATTGCGAGGTAAGCAGAGGCAAGTGTAAAGTGTCACAAACCTGTCTCGTCTAGATCTATCCACATTCATTACGCTTCACTTTACTGTTACTCAAACGAGATAATCGTTTAAGAAAATAAACTATGTTTCGCTGATTTTGAGGTGCTTTTATTAAAAAGAATTACGGCAAACATTATTACCGTTTTTTTATGAATATTTGGTTAATATGATATGTCTGCCAGCAGCCCTAATTCCAAACGCGAAGCCTCGGCGTCGGAGGTGAACTGTTGCGTTTAACGCGACAAGTACCTACCAAAGTACAATGTAATAATCTAGGCGTATTAAAAACATTTTCCTTCTAATTAGCGACATTTAAACTTTGCTTGGTATGTACTAGTAACAGTAATTCTATTACTAGTAATAGTAATGCATACATCTCGTGTAGGACACATTTAAAATGTGCACGATTATATGATATATGTTATATCATTTTTCCAGTGTGTTTTTAAAGCCATTGATTAGTTGATTAGTAGATGTAAAATAAGCCTTTATTTTGCTAATTCCGCGTAAGCAGTGTAACCGTTGTGGCAAATAATCCTCCAAACGACACAGAATGTGACAAGCCTAACTGACGTTCCCACCACCCACCTTCGCGACCAGAACACGAATATAGGAAGAGCTCGGGAATCAATATAAATTGTCACGTTCTTCACATGTGACCACCCTACCTAAAGTTCCCACCTCCCACCACCGCTACCAGATCACAAATAGAGTCCGAAAACTTGTCACGTCCTTCGCCAACTTCGTCGAAGCACTAACCACTGAGAACATCAAATGGCACTCGACGTACGTTTCGCCTCGACACCGAGCCATCCTCAGGAAATCGACTGTACCGTACAAACGACGACACAAGAGAGTTTATGTTTATTTATTTTGTACGGTACAGTCGATATCCTGAGTATGGCTCGGTGTCGAGGCGAAACGTACGTCGAGTGCGATTTGGTGTTCTGGTCGCGGAGGTGGGTGGTGGGAACGTCAGATAGGCTCTGTGTCGTTTGGAGGATTATTTGCCACAACAGTTACACTGCTTACGCGGAATTAGCAAAATAAAGGCTTATTTTACATCTGTTACAATGGATTTCCGCAAAGTAACGCCTGATTCAATAAAATGGTTGATTAGTGTTAATTCTATAAACGTATTATACACTTTTTTATTGAGCGCAATTGTGACCTCTATACAAACAAATTTTGTTTAAAAAAAAACATATGTAACAAACGTTTTTTTATTAAACAACCCATAAATGAAATATTCAGTCATCATACTAAATACTAAGTACATGAATTTTACTTTTTAATGTAAATATGCATATGAATGTTTATACAATACGTAAAATACATGTAATTAGAGGAACAATAATACTCTAATTTGTGTCTATTTTGCTTGTTACGGTCAATTCCTGAAACAGATTTTGGAAAGTTTTACTGTTTAGAAAGTAAATTAACAAAATATTAAAAAATATAGTAATTAAAACACAGCAAAACTACTAAAAGCCGGCCCAAAAATTTTAATTCACACCCCGCCGCGATTTAATAATTTTTTTTTTTGAATTCATCTTCCGCCACGGTGCCACATATAATATAATTATATTGTCGGCTCAAAGGTTATCTGGTTTAAAACGCCAATTGCCATTAAGTTCGCCTCTTCCATAAATTAGTAGTGTTTGGTGTACAACAAAGATAAATAAATAAAATAAGAACATTTATAAAACTAACTCTAAAAATAAAATAAAAATGGGAAATAGTCTAGAAACTCAAATATTTAGACTATCTTTAAACCATTCAAAGTACAAGTGTTATGAATTTTTGAAATTTTGAACGATGAAAAATATTAATATTGTATATTGTATAATAATGTATTAGCAAGTATTTCTATATTTTTTATTTTTGAGATATTTTGAATAACTTTCCTTAATTTTTCGCTGTGAAAAAATTGCAATGGGCTCAAATGTAAAACTTTGATTGCAATTTCCCTTAAACTTGAAATTTTGAATTATATAGTCACATATCTTGTTAGAGTTATTATTACTTTCTTTGTTTGGAAATAAGAAGAATAGATGCACACATTTTAGTGTTGTGGAAGTTTATATCGTTCATTCAAACCCTTATGAAAAAAAAGTTTCGGAAACTTTATTTAATAATTTAAATTAACTTTAATTAATATTAGTAATAAAAATCATTTTTTTTAAATTTCAGTACCATGAATGAACGGGGTTTGGTTTTTAAAATTTTTGTACAAAAGTTGTTAAACTATTCACAATCACCTGCCAAGTTTCAACTGTGTTTTCCTAACAATTTGTTAATTAAGTGGGTGTTACATACAGATGCACAGACGGGCATGTCAAATTTTGTATAAGAGTTCCGCTTCTGTCGTCTATCTCCTCAACAATCAGCCGGTATTTGTACATAATATGGGGATCGTTATACAAGTGTCGATCCAGACAAGGGTTGTGAGTGCATTACCGGTACAAAGGTAAAGGGTGCTAGGGGCACCAAACGATGGGGGTGAATATGAAAGGCCCTTCATTGTTTTGTAAGACAGACTTCTTTCCGGATAAAAATAGCGTCATTCTGTTTAACATGCAGGAAAAAATTGCAACTACGACCACCCTCTGCGAGGCCCGTGAAAATACCAGTGCAGCAAAACTCCATACATTTTTTAATGAAATCACTTCCTTTATATATTACATTAAAATGTTCATCTAAAATACGTCTGCGGCCTTTTGTCGGTATACAATCATCAGCCGACCCGTCCTACCGCCTGTCGATGGTAGCTATTGGTAATTTGTCCCGGAAAACTTAATAATTGCTTTTTCTATTTTTGTCAGTCTCTCCTATTAGTGTGCTCAATAATTGCAATTAATACTTCGAGCCAACCCATCGCATGCAACTTTACAAACAGCTAATTCACCCATATATGGAGTGCTGTTATTAACTCATTGGCTCCGCAGTACCAGCTTCTTCCTTTTGACCGCATCCAACGTAGAACGTCTGGGATTTCGACAAATAATTATCATTTAGCTTGATTCTTTGGCGTTACGTAAAGATGTTGGATCTTCCAGTGTTTCCACTGCATCGATTGTGTGAACCGCTTTGCGGAGTTGCTTGGTTTGATTACTGCCGATGAGTTTCACCTTCAGAGTTTACCTATCACGCCTATCACCTTAATGTGGGGCGGTCTATACCTGTGCGATTTTGAAGGCATTGCTTACCTGGCACAATACCTTTGTGGAACCGTAACCAAGGTGGTATTTCCAAACGAATACGACTTAGGAACCTTAGAGAAAATAGCGTACTCACTCCTCAAAGGTCGGCAACGTTATTATGATACTCAAGGGCGTAGCCAGGATTCTGTGTAGAGAGGGGCAAACAAAGAAAGTCGTAGACTACATTGTTTTTACCGTATGCGTATATCACATAAATACCAAGTATAAGTGAGGTAATTATACTATAATAATAAAATATTATAAAGAGGAAAACTTTGTTTGTTTGTAATGAATAGGCTCAAAAACTACTGGGCCGATTTTAAAAATTCTTTCACCGTTCGAAAGCTACATTACCACGAGTGACATAGGCTTTGTTTCATCCAAATCGGCTATAGATATAGGCTTCTACTATAGAAGCCAAGTTACGCAGGCGAATCTGCGTGAAACTGCTGGTGATTTATATTTATATACTTAATGACCAGAAATAGCTTAATTTGGTAAATGTTCTGCACGGTTCTTTGGAAATTTTTTGAAACTTTTCTTTTTCAATTTCACATTTGCTTCATTCGGAGATTTGCAGTATTATTTAAATGCTCTTCTATTTAGCTGTCCCCTCTGTCCGTATTCGAAAACTAGCATGTGTTGATCGCTAAAGGCGCACTGGCTCGCAAACATGTGGATGATATATTTTCCCCTCGCCACATTTCAAGAGCGGACTAGAAGTCGGGTGCGATTTCTAGCCGTAGTTGTTTTTCTGTTATGGCGGACAATATTCCAAAACGATAGTGTAGATCACACAAAAGATGTAGTGATCTACTCGTATGTCAATTATTGTAAATGAACCCTCTAAATGTGCGGTCTCAGTCACAAGTAATTATATAATGAGCTGATCATATATGTATGTATGCCTGCCACCATCGGAAGTGTAGGGTTTTAGTTACTCTACTAATTTCCATTTTATGTAAATTAGAAATTGGAATAATATGTCATTTTTGTTAGTCTTGAACACAATTCTAGCGATTTACTAACTTTGTGTTAATAGTAAACAATAACTTATTTTAACGGATTTTTTGGAATTAAGTTTCAATAAATCGTTAATACTATGTCTAAGAGTAAACGAAGTATTTGATTCCAATTTTCATGAAATCAAGGCCAAGAGGCCTGTAGGGCTAACAGGAATAAGAAAGTTAACAGCCAAAAAGAAAGTTTCACGTTTGGTGAGATTAGAGCAACATCCGTTCAATGCTTTTCATGTGATGCGTGGGTAAATAAGATCAACTTAATTTGTAATTATTAATTTAAAAAATACAGGAAGGTAGAAACTCCACGATCTAAAACGTTAACTGTGTTATTGTTATATTTTGTGGTGAAACTGCTACCAACTTCGTATTCAAGCAACGGTGTTCTCTTCTTTCTTCTTAAGTTTTTGGCATTCACGTTCGTTAGCTTTTGCCGTTAGCCAAGTTGAAATTTAGCATTAAGTTACCCGATATAACAAAATCGGATTTGAATTATTTAAAAATGGTCATTAGTCGTTAAAGAACGTCATATCAGGATCTCGAGTAAAGCGGTGGCCTCATTACTCCAGCTTTTTTATTGAGATTTGGCGGCAATGATGTAATACACATTATTATTTCATTTGTGTAGATTTACTTAACAAAATTTTACAAAATGCTATCAAAATTGCCATTATTTTCACTCAACCATACATGAAATTCAATAATCATGTAAGAACTACGACCATATTATTTTCTCGTGATGAAGCGGAAACTCAGCGGCATTGTCAGACATATTCATATTCATCGAGTCAAAAGTTAATGACTGCCCAGCCATAATGATATTGTATGTGTCGTTACGTTATTGTGTTGGTTTGTTGAAAATTAATGACATTAAACTTATTTATTTGTGTTTAAGACAGCCAATTCGACGAAAAATGCCAGATTAGTGGAAAGAAAATTCTTAAATTTAACGCCACGATAGTAATTATCATTTTAAACGAATTTTTGAGCAAACACTCAAAAAAATACCATCGAACAACTACCATATTCACCAGAAATTGGCTGGAGCCGATTTTTTGTCTCAAACTTAAATCAATACTTTGTGGCACCCGTTTTCAATACCCGACATTTCATTACCCGAAGATATAAAAGACGATTCGCGTTGAAAATCAAACTCAATTCCGCAAACTGCGTTTAAGAATGTTTTGATGGTTGTATTTTTCGCTGGCTTATGTGTTTAGTTTCTGAAGGAGCATACTTTGAAGGTGTTAAACTAAATTTTGACCAATAACAGACAGTTTGTGTATTGTTGATCTTTTCACGATTATTTCTTGACACTTTGTTTTGCCGTTTTTTTATTATTTTTATATTAAATTATGAAGTCTATTAAAAATGTAAATTAGTACTGTGATTACATATAAAAATATGTATAAAAATTTCATATCCATAAAAGTTAAATTATTATTTGCACACCACATTGTAATAGAATATGTTGATATGCTTAAATATCTTCGTAACAACTTTTTAATGCAATATAAATAAATTGCATGTCACTTCTTTCTTTTTAACTTAATATAGTGTTAATTAATATTCTCAATTGAAATATAAAAATATAAAGAAAAACTTAGGGTGCACATCGATAGTGTACTCGGTTTATTTGATTCGCCGTTCAATACAGAAGCAAAAGGGCTTGGAAATCATCAAGTTTAGTAGATGAATATTAGTTGCACCCTCTGTTACTCAAGTAATGTATAATTTATATTTTTTTACTTTCGGAATCCAGTGCACACACCCTTTTTTTAAGTGCACTGGGTTTGGAAGGTCAAATCAAAGAACAACAGGCTTTCTGCCCAGTTACAGAGTAATCGACAATTTGTATGCTTATGATGCACGAAAACTTTTCTCTTTTAGAAATTAATTGTGACCAAAAAATAATGTAACTCACAAGTAATTAACAATATAGCTACTGACTTATAAATAACAGTATCAATTATTTAAAAGCAGGTAGGTATGAAGTAATACAGCTACCAAACACATGGTACTGCTGATGGTAAGAGACACTTGTGGCGGTGATGTTAGACCTATGCTGTAAGAATAAAAATGCAAATTAAATTAATTCCGCTAGAAAAATACTTGCGCAATGTAGTAAAGTATTTTGTTAGTACAGTTTAGTGTTTTCCGCAAATAAATAAATAACGTTTTAAATGCCAATACTACGTTACTTACTACGCTTGGCCTACTTATTATCGAGTACACAAATTACCCTAATTACCAAAAACCCTGACAAAAACCTACATGCAAACATGTCTAGGAACCATCTCAGTTTCGTCAGCTTTGAAACGAAAAATTCGCATCAATATCTGTCCATCGGTCCACATTCACACTTTTTTCGTTTTCCATCGGGGCTTAAAAAATATGGCGGTTGTGGCCGCATTCGCATCGGTTTAGTATCAGGCAAGATTCCAGAAATCTTTGTATGCCCAAAGCCTCAAGGCTCTCACTATCCTGAAATTGTTCTGGCTCCCAAGAGAACCAACCACGCGCTAGTGATGTTTAGTTGGAAATGTTGTTTCACTCCATATTGGATATCAGATGCGAGGAGTTTGTTATCCGCACAATTTCTGATAATCGCTTTGCTTTACTGTCTTGCTGCATTTTGGGAGCAACATCTTCCGCTAGTTGTGTACCTATTGTATTTCATTTTTGTGAAGCTTCACAAACTTTTGGTGTATACATCGTGTTTTCGTTGATTTACTTTAAACGATTTTCCATAAAATTAACATTAAAGCCAAAACTATGCAAAAAATATTTTAGTAGTAAATTTGTTTTTTTTTAGCAAATTCGGAAGTCGCCCATTGAGAGTTCTGTACGTGGTAGCATATATATCTTATATATATCTTCAATTATTTTTAGCTTCCTCTTAAAGATTAAAAAAATTAGCTAATTTAGTTAACGTACTAAGAACGTAAGAGAACTAGCATGGCAGGTTAATAAAAAAATGTAATAAAAAACGTGGATTGTGGAGAGGGGGGGGGG
>NJDD01000289.1:176154-215268 GCA_002245505.1 Calephelis nemesis
GAAATGGGCTGCGAGCAGTTGAACGGTTAGGGCGTTCCCTGGAGGCGACGCGTACCGATCCGCACTCGTCGGTACGAAAAGAGGCAGATGCGGCGTTGGGGGCCGCCTCCCATCACGCCAGGCCCGTGCAGGCGAATCGAGGAGTGGGGAGTGTCAAATAGGCACGTGAAATGTGAGAGGGGGAGTGGAAGCGAAGATGAATGAATTGATGAATGTAATAAATGAGAGATGCCTGGATTTACTGTGTGTAACGGAGACTAAACGAAAGGATAGTGATAATTTTGATCTCCCCGGTGGTAGGTTGGCTTTCTGGTCTGGTGTATTACAGAGCGATCACGCCAGCGCTGGGGTAGGATCATTTTATCGTCTCGCTTATCCTCAGGCTCTGGGTCCGTATTAAGCTAGAAGTCACGCGAGTTTTTGTGGTAGCAATCTATGCTCCGGTTAACTCGTCGTCGAATCATGACCTGGAAAAGTTTTGGGATTTTGTAAGGAAGGGATGTTCTGGATATGGTTGAAGGAAATGAAAAAGTGACTATGTGTGGTGACTTGAATGGTTGGGTGGGGATTCGACGGGTCGGTTACGAGGCCGTTCTTGGACCCTATGGTGATAAGAGAGTGATGATGCTGGTAAGAATATTATAGATTTATGTGTGGAAAGAAATCTTCTTCTGTCTAACACAATGTTTCAGCATAAGGACATACATACATATGTATACATGGAGAAGGAATGCACAAATGAGTATGTTAGATTTGATTTTAGTTGATAGTCGTCTCCGGAAGTGTTTAATGTACACGAGAGCCCTCAGAGGCCCATCTCTTAACACGGACCACTACTTGGATTTAGCCAGTTTAGGGGTCTGTTTAAGAAGTGGAGGCACTGGCGAGTTCGTGTTCCATTTGGAGGACTTGAAAGGTGGTTTCAGGTCAATTGCTTTCAATTAGCCCCATGATATGGCCGGCGCGATGCCTGGGATAAGCTCGGCCGACGTGTGCGTCAAAAGGATTCCTGTCCAATCACACTGCCAGAGCTGAAAATCGCTCTAGTTGAGGAGTGGAAGAATATTCCTTAAAAGCGGATCTGAAATTTTGTGTACAGTTTGTCAAATCACTTTAAAAGTGTTTTAAGTGATAAGGAGGTAAAACAAATTTCTAAAAGTTTGTTTAAATTAAAAGCTCCACCAAAATTCGTTTTATGACAAGCAAATCTTATATTTTTTTGTTCTACAAAATAAAGTACAGAGTTACATGTAATTTTTTTTATTTTATTGACGAGATTTTTATTTATGAATCAAACACTGTTTATTTTGTTAGGAATTCCTTTTTTTTCATTTTGGAGATATTCAAGATTTCTTTAACCGATCCCAATTACTTGCTCTCGCGTATAATTCTATTAGTAGAAGATCCGAATCTATATCCACCGAAACCGAGCTGATGAATGGACGAAACAATTTTTATAACGTATTTGGTATGTTAGAAATATACTCGTAAATATTACATATTAAAAATGGGTTGCCAAAAAAATCCTGGGCATTCTGCCCATTTTAAATATATTTTTTAATTATTTTTCTGGTAATTCTGTTTTTTATCGGACAACCATAATATTATACCGATATATTTGAAATAAAACAGCGCAGATTTCACTTTATTTTTTGTACTAACCAAAACTGTGAAAGTAACTAACATCGGCCTACCTGTTCATACCTGGCAACCCAGGTAAATAGCAGGCAACCCAATTTTAATTCAGAATAAAATTTTCTTAATATCTTAAAATTGCAAGTCTTAATTAAAACCCTTTTTTCATAAAATTCAGGGTAAAAGTAAGAGTTTTAGTTGATGATGTAGTGTTGGGCCGAGAGAATTAAATTGTATATGTTGGTTGTGCTTTTAGCAGGGATGGAAGGTGGAATATATAAATAATACACGGCCGATGTAGAAAGAAGAGTGTGTGCAGGGAGTAGTGTGAATGGAGCGCTGGCTAAGCTATTTCAAAGGGAGATTTTAATTCAAAGTTCTAGACACGCTTTGCATAATTCTGTGGTTATTCCAACTTTGTTGTCAGAAAAAGCATGAGAGTAGGATAAATGCGATCGAAATGATAGCGCTACATAAACTCTGTTGTGTTATACTCGCTGATTGCATTTGCAACAGTGAGATCCGAGAAAGAGGGTTATTTAAATAAAGTGTTGTTCCTAAAATGAAAAAGGCATAGGATTCGCTGGTTCGGACATGTAGAAATAATGACAGATATAAGATTGACAAAGCAAATATACAATGCGAATGTTGATGAATGTATGGTATGGTAATGGTACCCGGGAAGACCAAGGGTGACATTCCACGTTCGAATCGCTCGAATATTATCCAAGGCTGGTGTCTAGAGCCTCCCAAACCGGCGTGTTTGTATGAAAAGCGTTATGATTGTAGAAGAAGCCAGGCAGGTCTGCACGAATCGTGTGGTTTGTCATTTTATACTCTGCCTTCTGCTTAATCTTGTCGTGAAGATTTATGTATATATAAAATTCTGAAAAATATTGGTTGAGGAGTTTTGGCAACCTATTTTTAATAATTTTCTATCGTACTAGCAGTTCCGACAAACTTCTTCGAACTTTATAACCAAAATAAAAATATGGTTTTCCTAGTTTCCTCGCAGCCAAACGGAATGAAAAGTATCCATTGTCCGTCTTCTGGTTCTAGTCCCTATAAATTTTCATCCTAATTTTTGATTGATTTATAAACTGTGCAACTAACATCTCTTGCTACAAAACTAAAAATTAGAAGAAAGTAGAAAAATTGCGAACCTAGTTAGGTGTCGATCATCTTAAGCCAAGGAACTATTTCGTGGTAACGATAAGGAATGAGGTTATGCATCAGAGTTTATGTGCAGAGCTCCTGGCTTTGAGGATTCTCATTAATATGGAACAGATGATAAAATATTCAATGCAATATCTCAGTTCTTTTAAACCGGCCTTACGTTCAAAAGTTGAAAATTGACCTTCTGACGTAATACACGAAAGTCGCACGTGTTTTTTCGCCATATAGACGTTCATTACACGGTAGATTTTGCTGTCAGCTTTTCATCCTCGTCACAAAATACAGGTGGTCTCTTGATTAGCCAGTGATTAACAAATTATCACTAAAACAGCCAAAACGAAGAACTCAATGTTTAGTAACAAAATTTTCATTTCAACTTTAATTACCAATTTTGGTTAAACAACTATCGGGACATTATACACGTACATCATTTAATGCAATAACTGTATGTCATCCTATTGTTGTAGAATGGTGTCCGACTTGCTGTACAAAGTTAAAAAAACTGTTGTCGATACCCCGAATTGGTCATAGACCAATCACAATCAAAGACCAGCCACAAACCAACGGCTTGAATTCCTGACTCCACAAATTCATTCATTTGTAGATAAAAATCTTTCTTAAATGTAGGCGAGGTCGCTGTTATTTTTTTAATTTAATAAAAATAAAATACAAAAAAATATTCCAAAAAAGCTTTGCAAAAACCTATTATTGGTTTGTCCGCAAGCTGGATTGCCTTCGGTAATGAAATTATAATACTTTAAGATACAATAATAAATAAACATGAGCCGCAGACCAAATACTAATCATTAAGATATTTAAACAAACTCTAAACTTATTGCTACTTCTTAATTAATAGTTATATTTAGTTTAATCACAAAATGCCCTTATTAAAAAATCCTCGCTGCATTTTATTGAATCTCACAAATTTCCACAATTTCAAAAGTTAATGGTTGAATTCTAAAATATATAAAAAAAAGGTCGAAGATATCGTCGCAATATTCAATTATGCCTCTGGAAGACACGTCACTGTCTATTAATTACTGAGGTGGAACCGAAATCCAATCAATTTTTATGAAATTGTCTTCGTTGAAAAGGTTTTTACTTTATCTACTTGTCATGACAAAGAAAATATGAATCCGTGTTTCTCTGAAATTTCAATAGATGTATCGCAGAGAAGGTCACGAGAGCGCCTGCCGAAATCACAATTTTGCTCCACCGAAACATATTCTCAAGTCAGAACTCAAACACTGTGTGTGTGGATCCCTAGAAGCTGCCCTCCTAACCAACCTTTTCCTGCAAGGTTTTATAAATTATTGGTACAACGCTGGAATGTAATGCTTAAATCAAATCAATCAATCCAATAAAATTTCGGACTGTTATGTAGGTATACGTGCATTATTACCCACTTTACAAATAAATGTTCTTGGCTAGAAATCGCTTCTAGACTGGGACAAAATAGATCCACGCTGTGAACTCTGATTACATGATAATGTAAGTTCATCGTTGATATGTTTTTATTTAAAAATATATAGAATAAAGTTTTGACGATTGGGCATTTAGTATGTTTGAAAAACTTAGTAAATGCCCAACCACGCCTATAGTTTTACTTATTAAAAAGACACCAAAATATTTCCATAAAATATACAATATTTTGTCCTGGAGTTATTTTAATAAATTAATAATATTATTTTTACCCTCCAAAATGCTGTCATGTTGGGCGAGAGGCATTAGGGGCATTACAAAGGGCACACTAAAAGTTTTGCACTTCTAGCTGCATTTTTGTTTTTGTATTACCTATTTAAAAAAAACTGGTCTGACTTAGTGAACATTAAACAAACGCACGCAAAAACAGACATAGTGCTCATATTTCAACATTACCCTGGTAAAATAAATGTTGGTAAAGGATATGGCGGTTTACAGGTCACCTGCAACATGAATTTTAACTGTGCCATGTAAATCGAGTTGTTATTGGCTGTTAGACTAGAGGTCCAGGTGTTGGACTTCATGATATCCCGGTTCGATTCCCGGGTCAAGTAAAAAAATTGGCTTTTACAATTTTGTAATAAAAAAAAATGTTGCTCGGGATTGGATACGTACGTCAGCGATAGGCTTGCCACGTAACACATTGTGGGACTTATGCCCGATTTCACCAAGAGCCCCTATATTTAGGGGACCTTTTAACGTGTTTTAGGGGTCTGTTTTATATTGAAACAGTCCCGTAAGTAAAGTTAAAAGGTCCCCTAAAGTATAGGGGCTCTTGGTGAAATCGGGCATTAGTGTTTTTAGCTAATCGTGTGTTCCCTGGTTGTGCCTCTGCCTAACTCTTCGGGGATATAGGCGTGATGATACTAATATTAATGAAATAAAATTTATGTTAAGTAATTTTTTATAAGTGAATTTATTCCCAATATTTACATTTTCTATAAATAATAATGTTTTATTTCTATGTTTTATGTCTATACGAAAATTAAAACGGGTATGTTTTAATTTTCGTAATGAATGTTTCGTTTTCGAATTTCATAGTTTATTAATTAGCACCGACAGTACTTTATCGAATGGCGACAATATTTTTGTTTGTTTAATAATACACTACAATACTATTTAAACAATAATACAATAATATTTAAACTAAGTGCGATCACTATGTACCTACTTTATGAATACACACCTAAAAGCTCACAATTTTATTTATTTTAATTGTCAATTTCACTTTTTTACATTTTTTGTACCCACCACGGGTAGAAGCGAAGGACTGTTGACGTATGTACGTCTGTCAACACTCAGTGTAAATTGCGTGTCCACTAAGATTAAATTGATTGTGTTGTACTTATTACCTATAGTTTTATAGTTATGATGATCTATTATCATTTAATTAAAAAAAATCAATTTTAGAAAAAGCAGCTCATATTTAAATCAAATGGTCTAAGAAATAAAAACTTTTTAAATGTTGTACTTACTGGAAATAAACTAAGAATAAGCAAAGTCTCTACTTATAAGCTCGGAATATCTGTACTTTTATAACAGAGGCGAGTATAACTGTCTATACAAGGCTTATCCCAAACCTAACCCTAGTTTAAGCGCCGAACATTCATTATAAATTAAAAATTTGCCTCTGAAGTCGCTGCCTTTTTTTCATTTTACTTAAGATTAGTTTAATATTTCTAATATTGCAATTATTATGATCTAATTAAATAAGCTGAACAGTTCAAAGTAATTAATAATGTGGTAAACCGATAACTCAATGTAACAAAAACAAAAGCTGCTGTAATTACCTAAAATGAATTTGTTTTTAACACAAATGAGATTTGGTATAACTATACCACGTTGATGACAGTAATTATTGTATTATTATTTATTGTTATATTATATTTAATTATTATATAAGTACAGAAGAGACTTTGCTTATTCTTAGTTTATTCCTAGTACAACATTTTATAACCATTTATTTTCTTTTATTCTGGTTAAGAGAACGCTCTCTTTCTGCAGCCTTATAATTTAGTTTTTTCCTAATTTCTTTTTAATTTTATACAATTGAACTTATACGGGAAACACACTCTAAAATTTACTTAACATTTTTTTTTCCAAAACTGATATAAACAATACTTTAAAAAGATACATCCTTTCTTTTGAAATGATAATCTTCACGCCCATATCTCTGAAGGGGTAGGTAGAGGCATAACTATAGCACCCACGACTAGCCGAAAACTCTAAATCCCACTATGTGATATATGTGGTAAGCCAGTCGCCTATAGAGCAAATATCTAATTCGTTATTTTTGTAAGAAAATTTACAAAACACACTTTCTATTTTATTTTGTTGCCCGACCGGGGGTCGAAGCCGGCCCTCAATAAGTCAAGTCTGACTTCGGACCGACATACCACAGAGGCAATCGTAATGTTAATGCCTCAAACTGTCACATTTAAACTGACACTAATTGACAATCACCAACAAATTTCTCTTCAAAAGTTGTTGCCGTTCGGTGTAGCAATGCATTAATAAAATATAGTTGTAACTAAGTTACATAGAGTTTATTTGTTAGAAAATATATCTTAGTTATTCATGGTTTATTCTAAGTACTCGTACAACTATTCCTGGTATAAAGAATGATTAGTGTATGTTATACTAATAAATGTTCAGATTTAACTTTTAATTTTATGAATGATTAGTGTATAATACACTAATCATTATTTATACCAAAATACACTGTGTATTTTTATTTGTTAGGCGAAAGGGTTATTGTGATTACCCACATTCGTCTCTGTGGTCTAAAGGACCCGTGATGGACTTGCCTTCTTGAGGTCCCGGTTCAATCCCCGGGTTCAGTTAAAAAAGAACAGCGAAATCAATTAACATACATAAAAAATATAGGAGTCGAACATGTAACTTCCTTCTTTTTCATAATTGGTTAAAACATTTTTGAAATGTCATTTCGTTATTACGGATGCTATAGTGTCAATATATATAGCGTCAATGCTATAAATGGTAATCAAGACTGTAAATAAGTAAAGCATTTTTATTTATAAAACGCTACTTTAAAATTCCTATAACAAGAAATTCCAAAGAAAAAGATATATCCTTTCTTTCGAAATGATAAGACTTTAAATAAGTAAAGCATTTTTATTTTTAAAACGCTACTTTGAAATTCCTATAACAAGAAATTCCAAAGAAAAAGATACATCCTTTCTTTCGAAATGATAATCTTCACGCCCATATCTCTGAAGGGTTAGGTAGAGGCATAACTATAGCACCCACGACTAGCCGAAAACTCTAAATTCCACTATGTGATATGTGCGGTAAGCCAGTCGCCAATCGAGCAAATATCTAATTCGTTATTTTTGTTTTTTCTTTTTTATTCCTTTCCTATATTAGAAAGCGAAACACATTGAATTTATAGGGTTCTAGACGTTTGTAATCACCCAACAAAGGTGACCTCGGAGAAAGCTTTGTTTCCATCTTCCGATTTCTATTAAAATTTGGATTAAGTCTACGGTCCAGATGTATGCAAAGCAACGTTCACAAGCAGTGTTTATAGATGTCTGGAACGTCCTTAAACGACTAAGGGCCACTTGCACGTTCCTGGGTCAAGTATTTAACACTGAGTTAGCGCCTAACCAGGGTTAAATCACCTTATATTTGACAGTTTATCTCAATGTTAAATGTAACCCAGGAATGCGCAAGTGGCCCTAAAGGATTTAATTTAATACAATTACTGTACCCTAGGATTTTAAGAAATGTTTTTGGCAATTGTTATTTTTTATGTGTTGTGTTGTGAGCCTACAGACGTGGCCCTGTCCTGACAATATTGTCATTGTGTTAATATTGATGTACATATGAACCTTCTTCTGACTATAGTTAATGCAACATTATCTCATTTTTAATCTATATGTCTTTTAACAGGGCACACCTTCGGGATATCCGGGACAGATCAGTGCTGAGGCTGTTCGAGTCGACAGATATGGGTGGCGGAGTGTTTCCCGGTGCAGTAGGTGTCGGCTCGGTCGCTATGCCCTCCGGAGCTTCTAATTGTTCTTCGAGCAATTGGGACCAGGTAAGTTTCACTGGAATCAGAGCGCAAATAGCATCTGGCTTTCCGTAGAGTCGTAGCATTCAATTGAGGAATGATAGTCACTTAGAACGTTAACAGTCATTTGGACGACGTTTGCCATACAAAATTGGGTGTTCATAATGGGACCGGGTACTATTAAGGGGTTGTAGAGGAGGTCGTTGGTCGAGTGGCCTAACTACACCGACCAACCGTGAGGCTCGGGTTCGATTCTCGACAAGGCAGGCATTTGTGTGATGAACATTTAGATGTCTCTGTTGCCGGGTCTGGATGTTAATTAACTTTATATTCTGGTATCTTTTTAAGTATTCCTATTTATTAAAATTGTTGAGTATTACCCATAACACAAGTATATAATTTGTTAACTTTGGAGTTATATTCAATTTATGTAACTCGTTCAGCGATATTTATTTATTTGCTACCATTTTGACCCCAGTATTGTGTATCCGAAAGTGGACAAGTCGACCAGTTTAAAGATAACTTATTTTTTCTTTGTTTCTCCAGTTTTCTTCCTTAGAAATTCTATGACAAATAAATGTTCAGATTTAACTTTTAATTACAGTTGTAAAAAGTTTGCATTTCATTTGCTAACTAAAACCAATAAAATCGTATTAATCTGTATTCAAACAAAAGATATGTATTTTAGAAAAAAATGTATTAGTTATTGAAAAATTACCCAAAAAATTCGAATGAATTTAGTTTGCATATCATTTAAATACATCTTCAGTCTTCTAACTATCTAACAAGGCAAAAAAGAATGGATTCGATAGCTACTTTGCGATAATCAGTAAAGCGAGACAGTATTTCAAGCCGACCCATCGCTTACAACTATCATCATCATCATCATCATTTCAGCCATAGGACGTCCACTGCTGAACATAGGCCTCCCCCGTTGACTGCCACTTCGACCGGATGGAAGCAGCCTGCATCCAGCGAGACCCCGCGACCCTTATGAGGTCGTCGGTCCATCTCGTGGGTGGCCGTCCTATGCTTCGCTTGCCGATACGTGGTCTCCACTCGAGAACTTTTCTGCCCCAACGGCCATCAGTTCTCCGCGCTATGTGCCCCGCCCACTGCCACTTCAGCTTGCTAACCCGGCTGACTATGTCGGTGACTTTCGTTCGCCTGCGGATCTCCTAATTTCTGAATCGATCTCGCAGGGAAACCCCGAGCATAACCCGCTCCATAGCTCGTTGTGCAACCTTGAGCTTGTTTATTAGGCCCACAGTAAGAGACCACGTCTCGGTGCTACGGCCATCACTGTTAACACACACTGGTTAAAGGCTTTTGTTTTGAGACACTGAGGTATTTCGGACGAAAAGACGCTACGCAATTTCCCAAACGCTGCCCAACCGAGTTGGATTCGTCGATTCACCTCTTTCTCGAAATTGGACCTACCTAACTAGACCGTTTGTCCTAGGTCGACATATAGGTATATATTTGTCGACAACTTCGAGGATCGCGTTCCCAACTGACACTGGGGTGGGCGCTACATGGACATTCCGCATGATTTGTCTTGTCCATGTTCATCTTAAGGCCCACCTGTCGGGAAACACGATTGAGGTCTTCGAGCATTGTACTAAGGTCTTCCAGCGATTCCGCTATTATGACTATGTCATCGCCAAATCGAAGCTGAGTGATGTACTCGCCGTTGATGTTGATGCCCATTCCTTTCCACTCCAGAAGCTTAAAAGCGTCCTCCATTGCGTTGGTGAAGAGCTTAGGAGATATAACGTCTCCTTGTGTTACACCTCTCTGCAATGGAATCGCCTCTGTGCTCTGATCTTGTACTCGGACGGACATAGTGGCGTTGTTGTACAAACACTTCAACACTTCGACATAGCGATAGTCAATGTGGCACCGCTGGAAAGACTGTAGCACTGCCCAGGTCTCGATCGAATCAAAGGCTTTCTCATAGTCCACAAACGCCAAGCATAAGGGCAATTTATACTCCTCTGTCTTCTGTATAGTTTGCCGCAGCGTATGTATGTGGTCTATGGTACTGTAGTCTGTAGCCTTTTCGGAATCCGGCTTGTTCGGGTGGCTGAAAGTCATCAAACCTGCGCTCGAGACGATTCGTAATTACCCTCGAAAACAGCTTATAAACATGGCTCAGAAGCGAGATGGGCCTGTAATTCTTCAAAAGGGTCTTATCGCCCTTTTTAAAGAAAAGTACCACCACGCTTGTGTTCCATGCTTCTGGCGTAGTACCTCCGAGCAATACGGAATTGAAGAGCTTCTGAAGGACTCTAAGTACTGGTGTTCCACCCGCTTTCAGAAGCTCGGTGGTGATTCCGTCTTTACCCGGCGCCTTATTGTTTTTAAGCTGACGGAGGGCCATTCTAATCTCGTACAGGCTGATGTCAGGGAGATCTTCAGTATATTGTCGGGTCAACTTAGCTCTGGGGTCTTTCGCCGCGTTAGTGACAGGTTTTGCGACCGAGGTATATAATCCAAGTCCATAAAATCTCTCGATTTCCCTCAATACCTCAACTTTAGTCGACGTGACACTACCGTCTTCTGTCTTCAGCTTCGTCAACTGGCTTTGCCCAATAGACATGTGTCTTGCGAACACTTTAGAGACTTGGTTCCGCTTTATTGTTTGTTTAATACGATTCGTATTAAACTTACGAATGTCGTGTCGCAAGGAATTGGAAATTCGTTTATTGAGCTGCCGGTATGCTTCAGCATCATCAGGAGTCTGCAGTGTCATGGCGCGTCATTTAGACATGAGGTTGAGGGTGTCGTTGATGAGCCTTTGGGGTCTATCTCTACAAAGAGGCCTGAGAAATTTAGACCCCACAGTATGGACAGTTTCTACCAACCTATGATTATCTCGTCCACCGAAACGCACTCTTCCAGGCAAACAAAGCGGTCGGTTAACTCCAGTTGAAAGCTCTCGGGGTTTTGTATCTGGGCAACACCAGGTCGGAGCGTAGACTTCACTAAACGAGACCTTTCTAGTCTGACATTGATATTCAACGTGTCCCTTACAACCCGGTGATTACTCCCAGGCTTAACTGCGTGAATCACAGAGACATCTTTGAATATCCGTCTCTTAGTGGTCATAATGTAGTCAATCTCATTCCTGGTGTTACCATCGGGGCTCATCCAGGTCCATTTCCTATGAGGCGGCTTCTTGAAGAAAGGGTTCATCATAAAGAGTCCCTTCTTCTCCAGAAAGTCGGCCAGCCTCTGGCCCCTTTGGTTTCCAAGCCCACATCAAAATTACCCCACTCTCAACTCATCTTCGCTTCTCTTGCCCAGCCTTGCGTTGAAGTCCCCCATTACAACATTGAAGTAAGTTTCCGAGGTATGTATGGCTCTACTAATGTCCTCATACATACCTTCTACTTCTTCATTTTTGTGTGTTGAGGTCGGTGCGTAAACCTGTATGACCTTCAATGAGTATCTTTTAGATACTCTGAGTATAAGGTACGCCACCCTGTTCGACACACTCTGTTAACAAGGGACTTGTGGACGAGGAACCCAACACCACCTTGGGACCGCTGGTCGCTCTCGCGGTAGTAAAAAAAGTTGCCGGATTTGAGGGGTATCGTGTCCTCCCCCTCTCTTCGGACTTCAGATAACCCTATAATATCCCAGCGCAACTTGTCTACCTCCTCTTCCAATTCAGCTAGCTTCTCGTCGGTCCTCAAAGTGCGCGTGTTGTAAGTAACCAGTGATAACCTACGCCGTCGGATGTCCATTATGCCTGCCATAGCCGTTTGACGGAGAAATACCGCCACCCGGAGATTCTTAACACCCCGGGCTCCAGCTCTCAACCGACGCCAACTTACAACTATACAAAGCGCAAATTCGGCCTCATATGGAGTACTGTATTCAACTCTGGACAGTGGCTCCACAGTACCAGCTCTTTCCGTTTGACCGCATTCAACGTAGAGCGACTCAAACTGTCAATGACGGGGCAATCACCAATCGGCTTGATTTTTTTGGCGTTGCGTAGAGATGTTGGGTCACTCAGTGCTCTCTGCCGCATCTATTATGGGGAATGCTCTGTGGAGTTGTTTGGTTTAATTCCAGCCACTGATTTCCACCTTCGGACTTCGCGACAGAGTTTAAAGTATTATGCCCACAATCTTGATGCGTGGCGATCTACAACTGTGCGATTCCGAAGACATTTTTTAACTCACACAACACCTTTGTGGAATCAGTTACCGAGGGCGGTATTCCTAAACAGTTATGACTTAGGGACCTTCAAGAAAATAGCGTACTCATTCCTTAAAGGTCGGCAACGCATATGTGATACTCCTGGTGTGGATGTCCGTGGGTGGAGGTGATCACTTTCCCACAGGCGAACAAGTGGTTTGTTGCGCTTGTTTGCCTTTTCTTGGCATAAGTATAAAAAAAGTATTGTTTAGTATCGATTTTACAATTTAAGCTAAAATTATAACAAAAGTAAATTGTAACACATTTTTTACATTATGGTGCGACGTCATTTGACTGCAAATGAAACACGAAGCAATATGCAGCACCAAGAAGCGGAAACAGTACTACCGTCTACCGTTCGGCTAGTTCGCTACTTATAAACAAGTGCGAGAGCCAAGACCAGCCATGCTTAAATAAATAACATACAAACTTTACACCATAGCAAAACTGTTAATAAAGTTCAACCTATTACGTACATGCTGCTAAGACTATTTTAGTATGTGTATATAATCATTAAACATGAAACTTGAATCCTGCTTTATAAATTTTCCTGTTTATGAAAATAAACTATTGTTCGGTATTTCTTATAGGACCAAAGCTACTTCAGCGAGCCTGAGATTGACTCCGACTACCACCACCAACACGTGCACAAGACGAAGGTAAGCTTAGTTTTATTTGAACCACAGTCTTGGTATTAGACGTTAGTTTCCTTTATGAGATAACTTTGGTGTCTTGTGAGCACCAAAGTAATACCAATATTTTATTTGTGTGCCAATATAATATGCCGTGACCGTATTGTGCGCGTGTGTTGTTACCTCGTGACATCATGTATGCATATTATATTTTGTTAATCTCTAACGGATGCGGTACGAAATGTGAATGCATATAACTTTAATATGATACAGTGGACTACTTAATGTTTGTCATGCAAACACGTGATGCATTATAAAACATTGGAATAGATTTGCTACTTTGGAAACATTTAAAAAAATAATACATGACATTAATGAAAAAAAAAGACAGCATGTTGAGGTTTAGATACGTGTATCTAGATGACACCTGATGACCTTGACAGTGCGAGCCATACGTTCTCACATTGTCAACAGTATTTTATATACATACACATATTCACGCCAGTTTTTTTGTGGAGTAGACAGAGAGTGTCTAGTGCCAAGTCCTGTCTAGCTTCCGTCACATTACTACACGCATACTATTTTTATACAAACACGCCTGTTTTCGGTGTAAATTATTGAAAGACAAATCGCCTTTCTCATTTTTTCACAACACTTTTTTCAATGACATTCTCTCTCTCTCTCTCTCTCTCTCGTTGATCTCACTATTGTTTAAATATAACGTATAAAGGGATAAATGGGATATATATAAAATAGAAAATGCTAATGGTAAATTATTTTCATAAGTAAATCATATATCTTGAAACACGTTTTATGTTCATGAAATAAAAAAACCGTTATGTTATAATTTGTTTTATTAGAAATTGTAACAAACTCACAAAAATAATGTAATAGTTAATAACTTTACTTTTAAAGAATTCTTATGACTACAATAAATAATGTACAATGGCAAGCCTATACTTTTGAAGACAAATTCTGAAGACTTAAGTTGACATTAATTGTTCTGTTTAAAGGAATAAAAAATATAACGATTTCAGATATTTCTGAGACACGAATGTGTATGATTTATTAACTCCTAGCCAAATAAAAAAATGATTAATTTGGATGAATCTGCCACAATAACACCATAGTGCATCAGTTCCTTTAAGTTTGACGTATCGATAATAAAGAAGATACTACAATGGAATCAGTTTTGTTTATACAACATACTAAAGATCATTTAACACGTTTGCTCCATAATGCTACAGCATTGGGAATTGTTTTTGGTTATTATGAAATAATAAGAGCAACCTAATGTATTCTTACAAAACTTATGTAAGTCTTTCTTCGTTAAAGTGTCAAATTTATCTTAGAGCAATGAAACGATTCAATTTCAATAATTGTTCAGTTAGATGTCAACATTCAGCCGAGAGCAAAAGACAATTTACTTTGTCAAATGTTATTCTTGATCGTTTGTTCGATAGAAAGACGGAATGAAGCTACTTATTTTTTAAAAAGAAACAGAAACGTGATCGTCGGCGAAATATCAAATTCCGAACTGATTTAACCTAACTGTATTAGATAAAGATATATCATACTTGTGAGAGCCACACACCTGACATGATCTACCTAGCGTTTCATAATCACGTCAAAACTTCGATGTCTACATTTGAATGTTTGTGACTGTACCGAGTTTACGTTTCGACTGATCCAACTATTTCTAACCTTACTTTTTCCAACGTTTTTTGTCTTATAACGGTGTTAGATTTTTACAGAGTATGCTCGTCAGCTACGTATGGAATTGCAGCTTACATTTTAGCTCAGTGTTATGGGAACCCTTTAGGTTTCAGTAATTAACGAACTGTCGATCGATATGCTTGCCAAACGTACCGACTTCACCTGTAACTTCAGCATTTTCGTTTGCCAATTGTTCAAGTTACATCCGGTACAGTCGAGAAATTGCTTGTAATCATCTATGTTTACATAGTCAGTTTTAAAATGACAAAAATGTAAGAATCTTGTTATTTTCGCAACCATTCGAGGTCAAAATATACTTCGGCTAGGAAACTGATGGACGGAATAAAAAGGATATTTTTGTGGCCACGGCGATATCTACCCGTTCCTTTAATCCAAAAAAAATGGCCTTAGATGTACTACTTAAATATCCGCCTACCTACAATTTGAAATATGGCAACCTTATACATAAACCAGCCACGTGTCAACACCCAAGTTGAACATAACATTACATATTTCATTTATCACCAATGGAATATCAAAAACCTTAAGATGAATAAAGCTTTTGTGTAAAAGGCGATGATGTGCTTGAAGTATGTACTCAAAAATGCTTGAAAATTTTCGTCATATCAAGTTATTTCAGCATAAGAAGTAAATGAACCGTTCTGGACCGACTTACAGTTAAGTTACCTAGTGTAACTTGATTCTAAGAAACCTCGGTTCATACTTTAAACCATTTAGCGTAGATGAAAAGAATATGAAATTTAAACTGAAGCTGTGTTTTTAGACGGGGCTGACTAATAATTTAAGTTATTAAAAAGCCGATTTCTTACCTCGTTCGTCTATAAGTAATATTCAATTTTAACAAAAATTGGTGGTCTTTTAAATCGTGTGATTCATACATCGATGGCTTGAATCAAAAATATAATAAAACACCAGTTATATTGTGGCTTTTACACACTTAACTTTATAAAAAATCCACATGCATAGTTTTAAAAATAACTTACCTATTTTAAACATTAAACATTTTGAATCTTAAGAAATTTAAAGTGGTATTTGTCTTACACTAATATAGTTTATTTATTTCCCCTAAAGTTGCTTTCGTTTCCCCTAATTATATTTTACAAGAATACGCACAGTCGAACAAAGAGTGTATTGAGCACGCTTGTCAAAATTAAAATGATTGAAATTGCAACTCGAAAATTTGCTGCTGTTATTACAGTTTTACTCAAATGTTATGTAATTGGTCACATCACTACTCGCATATCGCGTAATAGGTTCTATAACTTAGTAGAAAAAAACATTATTTAGCTGATTCCGCGGGATCTACTCAAATGTAAGATTCCTATGGGAAGCCTAGACGTAACCAACTAGGTAACCTATCCTAGGGACAAACAGGTCACGAATAGACTTCAGTAAATTAAACCTACCAAAATTCTCACAAAATCTGAAAAATAAGGTGTGTAATAGCGTACACTCGTAAGAAGTAAAGAAGTGAAACTTCTTTATGACGTTATTTTTCAAAAAATAATTTACTATATGCAACTTTACAGAAATTGGTTAAATAAAGTTTATTGCCAATCCCTATTCCGCTGGAGAAAGTATACTTCGAATCACGCGTGGTAGGGATATGAAAAATATGGCGCGAAACGGAAAAGTGTGACGCGTAACGAAAAAATGTTACACCAAAATTTTTTTTCAACCCCGATAAAGAAGTTTCACTTCAAAAAGTTTTTTTACTAAGTTTGTACCGCTCCAGAGCTCCTGAAGCGCTGTGACATAGCAACTGACGTATAAACACACTAAGAAATATTGTTTGTTTACACAACTTTGCTGGCTGACTGTACATATTTAGCAATGTGAGGAAACTAATTATTTAGAAGGCTCGACAAATTGGCAGTCCTTTGTAATAGTGTGCTCCGTTGTAGAGCTTTTTAGGTGTACTTCTCCAAGATAAAACGAGGGCTTTCTTAAAAGGCTCGGGGGCACAGCCGCTGCAAACTTGCATAACAGCTTTTACCTCAGCTTCCGCTGGTTCTCTTTCATCCACCTGAAATTAGATCGCACTTATTAATACAGATTATTGAAATTTATTATTAAAAATCTCATTCTACTACTTATGAGGCAATTAAGCTCATACATTATATGTAAATAAAAGACAAGTACCTGGATGACCGAGCTTTGTACGGTATTTTTTTTGTTTTTTTATAAATTGTGTTTTTTGGAAATTATGTTTAAGTACGAATTACACAATTAGTCTAACCTCAAAGCAAACAATTATTGACTTCGTTACTTAACAACGGACTTTGATACTTAAGTCGATAAAACACGAATAAAACACGAATATGACATTTTCTAAAATTGATTCCTAGCTAGATCGATTTATCGCCCCCGAAACCCCCTTTATACTAAATTTCATGAAAATCGTTGGAGCCGATTCCGAGATTCCAATTATATATATATATACAAGAATTGCTCGTTTAAAGGTATAAGATAAAATATAATCTTTTAAAAGTTTAGTTTAAGTTGTCTGTTTAAGTTAAGTTTAGTTTAAGCCACATACAACCGGGCACATATCCAATATCGGGCAACTTTATTATTGTTAGAAGATTGAAAATTAACATTTTCTATTTTTTTCGTTGCCCTTCCCGGAGATCGCACCCGGGACCTCGAGAAGTTAAGTTCGACACCGGAGCGCTAGACAATATAGGCGAGTCATTTTGTTTATAGTTTTTCATACATAACATACCGTTTCTTTCTGTAAGTTTTGAATGGGCAGATTCCCAACTACACCGGCCAATCCCGTCAACAAAGATTGTTGGAACAATAACTCTTCTTTATCGTCAAGGAGATCAGGACTGAGTAGCGCTTCGTCAACTATCGAACCATCTGAGAGGGCAACAAGTCCTCTTTTATCTTTCCTTCCTGAAAATACCGCAAAAGTTGTATACAAAATAAATGGTTATTAAAAGAGAACCTAAATGTTAAATAAATAAGTACATAACGACGGACATTCTAATCTGCTCACTATTTGTGGTTGCTATTTGGAAGTTATTTCAAATGTGTTTAGATATTATAAACATCTAGTGCTAAGTTGTATTAAGTGTTGTCCATTAGCATAGTTTTGCTTCGTCTGGAGTTGTATAGAACATGATGTAAATACTTACTGCTAACTTCGTCATCTAATTCTTTTTCTGGGTTGTCTCTTTTGTCACGTTTTTTGGAATCATCTCGTTTAAACAAATTGTGCGGAGCGGTGTCATCTATGTACTGCACATTAGCTGGATTGATTAGAGATCCCGATAGGACCACAGTGGTCCCCTTAGGTCCAAGAGGTCTGTTTGAATATCTGTGACTTTGACCAATTTGTGTTATTGGTAAATCTATTGGCACTGGAGCTTGATCTGGAGCCGCCTGTTGCACGCTATTAAGAAGTTGTTCAGAAACAATCCTGCTGCCCAGTTGACCGTTAACGTACTCTTGCTGCAGTTGAAGACCATTAGGAAGTTGTACTGGTACCATTTGTTGCTGAAGCATCGCTAAATTAAGGTTTGCTGGTCTTTGAAGTTGGCCACCAATCAAGAAGTTGCCATTGCCAATGGGGGTTGCTTGAGGCGGAGGCGGTTCTGTAGCCGCTTCTGTTGACGTTTCAAATGGAGTACCGTCGTGCTTGTAACGGTGAGCGTGATGATGCTTGTGGTCTTTGTGCGCCTTCCCGGCTGTTAGCGCTACGTGATACAGTTGGAGCATTGTAACTTCACCGATGAGACCTCCAGAGCGAGCTGTAACCAATGTGCAATATTATCCATCACAGTCAAATTGTGCTTACAGTTAAGTTAATAATAACTAATAGTCATTTTTACGTAATATTATTATGTGAAAAATTATTACGGCATAAATATTTTAATTATAAATAAAATTTATGTAATTTGTGATAAATCATGTGATATTTTATGTCCTACCATCATTGTGATAGTAACTATCAACTTTGTTTAGTACCTCATGCATACTGTGAATTTGTAAATTTCGCTCGTTCAGAAAGTTATGTACCTATTTCTCATTTAGATCTTTTAACACTAACATGTTTTAATTATATCATCAAAAATAGATTTATGCTACGAAAAATGGACTGCAGGACCCATTTAAAACATTTTTAGAATTTTAATTTGCATGTCTGTACTTACACCGAATCTATTGAACCGATTTCTCGTGACGAAATTTGGCTAGCAGATGCTCTGTTTTCTGAGGGAAGTTATAGGTTACTTCTATCCATTTTAATTACGGAGTTCTTGGGGGGAAGTGGTGGGTGGTAAAATGAAAATATATACTTGGTTGTACTTCGTTAATGCGCAGTCGGACTTCCTCAACTATTTTTGGTAGATATGATATACTTGCATATTTATTTTTCATATTGTCTTGGAAAATTTTCGAAGTCATGATTAATCAAGTTTTGTTTAGAAATTACAAACAAAACAACTTTGAGTATAAATGAAAGAACTTGAAACCCGTAATTGGTTTAAAAATACTTGAAGATTAAATATAGACTTTATTTATACATATAATTTATTTTATAAAAAAAATAAGTTTTGGTCAGTAACGGAGCGCCTAAAAGGTGCTAAGTGTGGCAGTCAACAGCCAAAAGCACGTCTTTATCCGGAGTTGTAAATAAGCCAAAAGCAAGTACGCACCATGTAATTAGATAAAATTTACTATACATACAATCCACGGAAAATATAGAAAAATGGAACGTACATAGATTGTGTTCCTCTCCATCCTTGGGATATAAGTGCGACTGTTCCTGCCCGCTGATGGCGGTGCCGCCACCCTTGATGATGTGTCCCACTAGCTGTAAGTTGACCAATTGAAAATGTTAAGTATTTTTGTTACTGGTTACGCACGTCGGTCCATCTATTCGCGTTTTGTATAATATCGGAAGGCTTTAGACATCCATCCTAACAATGGGATCCCAATAAGTTATAAACTTTTAAGAATCCAGTCTCTAGCACTATACGAGTCAATACAATTGGAAGTGCCCGGTACGATAAGAACGAATAAGCTAAAATAATGTTAAATGCCTACACTGCCTATCATCAACGATGTGCTTCTTACGTAGTTGATTTCCTGAATATTACTTTGATTAGTTAAAAAATCTGCAATAATACTCACACCTTGTGTGGTTATAATAGCCAGTGTTTCTAACAATTGGCTTTTTACTACCATATTTAATCATTTTTACATGATACAAATTGACGAGGATTTTAAAATAGAATAAATTCTAGAAAAATCTGTCACAAGGAATTCAGGCTAGCATCAGCACTTAATTAATATTCATAGTACAGCCCCTAATCGAGTCGTCTTACCCGTGTTAATTGAATTGGAGTCGAACAATCGATAGCTACCGACCGGCTCCGATCGAGGTGAGGTGTATCCGACCTCAATCTGGCTCATATAGTTTACTATCATCGTATTGAGATCTATCGTGATCAAAAACAAGGACAATAGCAAGCATGTTCAGTAACAACAAAACCACAACAGAATAAGATTACATTTTAACCGTATTTTGATGTTTTACGAATATAGTCAAATTTCTACATCAAATTAAATTAATTTGAAACTAATGAATACATTTCAGTTAATAAATATCAAATAAGTACACTACGAAAAAACAAATTGTCACTTATTCAGTTGGTTATCATACAGGATATGTGCACCGATAAAGTTGTGCCAACAGTGAGTGCAATTCGTGCAACAAATGATAACAAAATGAGGGAGTAGTACAGTGTGACGGGACCAAACCGTCACGGCGTTACCTGAGGATTGCGACGTATATTTTATTTTAAAAAAATATAGCAGCAGCCCGTCTCAGCTGAGCATTTTATTTTATTATAGATACAGATCTTCCTCCTGAATCACTTTATCTATTAGAAAACCGCATCAAAATCTCTAGCTCAGTTTTAAAGATCTATGACACTTTTTGTATTAAAAATAATAAGGTAATAAATACAACGCTTCAGTAGGGTCGGCCTCCATATTCTTGCCACCAAATTTTCGTTTATTCGATTTCGAGGATAGGGAAGATGGAAAGCTGCATTCGCTTGACTTGCTTGACCATAATATGGGGATGCCCTAGTGGTCTGGTTAATATGAGCCATTTAATCCTATGTTCGTCTCTGACGTCCTGCAGGCGGTAGGCTGATGTCATATACCACACGGGACGGGACCTATACGGGGGACAGCTGTTGTGATGAGCCGTCGGCCTTACTACAATTATTATCAACCAAATTAGAGTTAAATTCCCGAATGCTGTGGCTCTTGTTAAATTACCCCCGCACATTTAATATCGTTCCATTTAATTACTGGCGCTGCACAAACGTAAATGCGAGTTGTTTATGTTTCAACCTAATTGGGTTCGTATATCTATCTAGGGTACATGTAGTTGTATGTTACTCGAATATATATATTGAAATCTTATTATCTAGCGATGTACTCGATTAGTATATTCATTTTGTTATACTATTAGCTATTGTTGATCTGACCAGTTTGAAATATACTTATTACATTATAAACAACACGCTATGACCGTCAGACGTATTATATCGTATGTACATACATTTTTATCAAAAATTATGTGTTAATGACGTAGCGGCTGAGGCGTGGGGGAAAAACATTATGACATTTAGTGAATAAGCCTTTTTTAAATCAAGCTCCAGCTTTTATTGCTACAATGTATACTCGCGTTTAATATTTTAAAAGAGGAAACAAACGAGCAAGTGGGTCGCCTGATGGAAAGTGATCACCACCGCCCACCACCACCTTATTCATATTTTATTACATTAACTCTCCGTAAGTGTAGTCCTTAGAATTTTTTTTTGTTTGTGTATTTACCGTTTTGGTGGTTTGGTAAATATATACATAATAAATTGTAACATTTTAAGAAACTTTGTGTCAGCTCTAGTCATCCGACAAATTATTTGGTTTTGTGTACCAAATAACGGTCAACTTTAATATGAAGTGTCTACCTAGGGTTCCTTCTTCAAAGGAAAATGTCTCTTTTATACCAATAACATGTTCTCGTATGGAAAAAATTAAGAATATTGTCAAAAACAGAAATGCTATGTTAAAAGATTCATGTAACCCAACGAAATGTTTAATTTAGTTTTTAAAGCTATATACACTGCAGTCAAAAATGTAGAACTATTACACCTAAAGATGTATTTACACCTAAAGATATGTTTCATAATAAGAGTCCAAAATTTAAGGAGTGGGCTTCATTAGGAATTATCATAAATAGAAAGAGACTATATGAACTGTATGATGAAAAATCATAAAATTTTGATCCTGTTTTTCAACTGTATGTTAGAAATTACTTTAAAATATTTAAAGAAGTATGTCTATTAGCTAAAAGTATTGCAAAAAAAAACAAAATTATTCACTCTAATAACAAAGTGAAAATTTAATTAAATAATATTTTTGTATGGTTTACTATTACGTTATGTTTTGAGATCGACAAGTGTACAAGTGTATCTACGTTGAATAAATATTATTTGATTTGATACAGTACAGTACATGCAAATTGCATTATATTTTGTATTTGTATATCTACATGTTACGTTACGGCCAATATTAATAATCAATCCTAATCCAAAACTCGCTGTCCAAGATTGATATTTTGATCCATTTTTATGTTATCGCTTGCCAATAACATATCTGTGGACAGGATAAATATGGCAATTAGGTATGGGATAGGCCGGCGGATACGCAGCTATATAGATTGCTTGAAATCCCTTAGATTGAGATGCATTATTAACATTGGCCGTTAGAAGATAGAGCGGCCGGTAAGCTAACAAGATATTCGTCTGTATGTTTCCCTCCCTATCTTAAAATATAAATTCAAATATAGTAATGTGTTACCCGGTTGTGGAATCCTCTGCCGACTCTCTCTGCGTTCACCCACACCTGCCACTCGCCGGTTTTGCCATTCCACGACTGGCAAGTGTGATACCATCTGAAACATAACATATTATGTATGCCTATTGTATTCTTATAAATCTATGTCATTTCTTTCTTGTCTGATTATAGTGCATCTGAAATATATTTATGTTAAACTTCTCCCATTGTAATGCTATATCAGCATCATCTAGAATTACGATAAATTGATATCGTATAGGTTTGGTATAGCAGGTGAGACAGTCACACAGATTACGTTGTTGTTATTATTATATGAGTAATCATCCTTATCAATATCTGCCACATTGTCAATTAAACCTTTGAATGTATCCAAGTAATAAGCACTAGCAATGTGTCGGGTGCCTGTCTACAACAGACAGTATACATAACATCCAAGCATTAAGGGGCCATATACGCTGAATGAATATGCTTTATAAGACTAGTGTTTCCAAAACACGATTCATTTCACTTTGTTCGATAAAAAAAAATCAGAAAGTTAACCCTTTTTTGAAAGCAAAACCTAACTTTCTACTTCAATAATAAAAATATCAACACCAGATTCACTATACCTAAAAGATAAGTGTTTTTAATTATACGATATTACGATATTAACGACGATTATTTTTAAACTTTTTTTCAAATTACTTTTATAGGGTCAAAAAAAGCGATTTGTCGCTTAAGACGTTTACTTTAGAGAGCAATATTTCATAGTAATTATGGAACGGGGGACTGCGTTGATTGGCTCTTCTGGCTGACTAAGTATGGGGCCTTAAGTTTGTAACGTATTTATGCTCATGACGACGCTGAGAGTCTTCTATTTCAAAAATATTGCCGACGCTTAGATAGTCAAATGTATAAAGTATACCGAAAAAAAATAAAACATATTTTAAAACCGCTAACGTCACAATACAAACCTCGCAACAAATGAAATATTTGCGAAAATTGCACAAATATATTTTTATCAAAACTCCAAGCGTGATTTCGCAAATTGCAATATAATAAATGATTCCATGTTATAATGAAATTGCAAAAACAAACCGGTTTCGACGGGGCCTTTGTAAATGTACTGTACCATAGCGAGTTTCAGTTCTCTATGGAATTTCCTCATTACATGTTTTGTGAAATATTTCGGTATACAGAATACAAATAAACTGCAGCCCTCATTTAAAGCAATATTAGTCACTTTAATTATAATTAACACGCTTCAGTAAATTATCGTTATTTCTGTACCATTTTAACAGACTTCGATAAATGACGAAGATTATCATATGTTTGACTCTTATATTTTTTATCAAGCTAATCGATTTCTCCGATCTTAAAACTTCTTTTTTTATTTGCAAGGTCGTACTTCCGAGATAGTCCTATTGCCACTAAGTATGTATCTGATAATGGGATCCAAGGACGATCGAAGAAAATACTTTATCTTATGTGCCAAGATGACTTACAAGTCAAGCAAATAGGACTTCCCAAATATGTTATAGTGACTGAAATGGACGCCAGTCAGTACTATAGAGTATATACAGTATATACATACGTACATAATACATACGTAGTACATAATACAGACGTATATAACACCTACACAATAGATAAATTAATGATAAACAGATAAATAGATAAATTGATCTCAAGGTGTCAGTTATCTTTACCAATGTATAGAGATTGACTAAAGCTTATTTATGTTTTGAATCCTAAATAGTATGACATAGTTACTGTATCTACGGCAAGTGGCGATGGTGGTCGGTGGTCAGCTTCTGCTTGCTCTTTAATATAAAACTTTCTTGTCTTCAGCTCTGATATCAAGTTTTACAACCGGTTGTTATCAATCAGGTGGTTCTGCAATGAACTCGACCATTGGCCAATAACTAGATAGACTGTAACGTTCCAGGTCATCGCATATTGGTTGTTAATCTAATTATTCTGGACTTACTTTTGTTCAACTCAATATTTGTAAGTATTTTTTAAGTGTTACTAATATAAATACCGTTGACTAACACCTGTAACACAACCACATAATTACTTGGCTTATTTGACAGATTACAAGTTGATGTTAGATATAAATAAGCATATAATACAACATACATAATACGAGCTGCTCTCCGCGCTCATGTACATTTTATTTACAACTAGCCGACCCGGCGTGCTTGGTGTCGCGTGACATCAACAGCTACTAACAATTTGTATGGACAAAATTGAAATGTGATTTTTTCCACTTTCTCTTAAATTTTCTCTTTTCTCTAATTTTTTTTTCGTATAACCCCTCACCTGATAAAAACCAAATAATATAAAATATAGATATACTTCGCACGGGGGACAAACTTCTATGTGATTATACATATAAACCATACTCTTGATTCACTCTATCTACTTTAAAAAACGCATCAAAATCCATTTCGTAATTTTAAAGGGACAGACAGTGGAAAGCGACTTTGTTTCATACTATGTAGTGATGTGTATAACCAAATCGAGTTAATCGAGTAAATGCCGGATAATTGTTTTACTTATCGTTCTTAACGAACAAAAAAATAGTTTTTGTGTAAACCATTTCACAGAACCGAATAAATTTAGAAAATCACAATTTACCTACGTAAAAGTAGAAAGCTATTTAATTTTAGAAACAATTAGCGAAACTTTGCCTCCCCAGCTATTCCGTCAACAGTCCCAAACTACAATTAAAGTCTCCGGTGCTGCTCGCTACGCTTTATGTAATAAGCCGCAGTAACTTTGCCGTACATCGAGTTGTCATTTACTCCAACGTGTGTCATAACGCTGAAGTTCTCACTGCTGTCAAATGTGAAATAAAAAAAATTGAGTTTGAAGAGATTCTCTCAGGTGCAACACTTTAGTATTAGTTGTAGATGAATTCACCGGAGAATACCGGTTTTAAATCATACTTATATTATAAATGCGAAAGTTTGTATGTTTGTTCCTCCTTTAACGCAAAAACCGATGAATTGATTTTCAATAAATTTGACACACACATAGCGGGTAAATTGGATAGACCCATGTGGCATGGGATAGTTTTTATCTTAAAAGAATGTTCCTGTGGGATCATTAACTTAATTTATTAATTATTAATTAAAAGTGAATGCAATAATTCATTCTTTATAAATATAAGATGAACCTTAGGCCTTTAAGATCGTTTTTGGCTTTGTAGGTACCTGTTCTCGTGTTTGGATTTTTAGGTATTCTATACTTCTACAATTTCTACATTAGTTTATTTCCTTTTTTCACTTGTAAACCTGTTGTTTCGAAAGGTGCTTTAAATATGAAAACGATGACATTTTTAAATACACAGTCATAAACAAGAGTTTAAGCAAAGAACATGTTATGTATAGTATTTAAATTAAAAATGTTTTTGTATTTGAAGGACACGGGTAATGCATGCACAGGTGTGACAGGTGTGTGACATGCACTTTTGGATTTATCGAATAAATAAGGTAAGGTAGGAGCTTAAATATTGACATTAGAAGAGAAAGAGTTGAATCATGAGACGGCGACGATGCGGACTGTCATTTCTTTTTTTATATTCCCTTGTGCTTTAATTTTATTTGAATATCCAACCGTCTGATATTTTTAGAATCCATTTGATCTTTTGGTAAACATTAAATTTGACGTGAGATACAATTGGCATATTTCAATCGGACGAAGGTTCTCCTCCTGTTCCGTGACATCTCAATACTAGAAACTGTCCACTTCATTCTGAGACTTAAAGCGCATGAAATAAGGCCGTTTTTTGATTTGACATTTCATAGTATTGGTATCGAATGGTGTTAAGCCGTCGCTGTGATGGCTCTGATTTTTCATCCATTTAGTCGCGTCACAGGGTAGCCACAAATGGAACCGTATTCAGATCACACCTTTAACCTTACCATCTTATTAATAAACACAGTGTAAAGTACTCAAAGGTTCAACCTTGTATTACAGTCTTTACTACAATGTTAAACGGACTGTATACATAATGACTGTTGTTTAGTTTGAAAGCTAACGTGACGTGATTTCTTTCAAATGGGGAGTTTCACCAGAAAGTAAAGGTTTCTTACAAAAAGAAAATCTATGTTTTGTAAAATAACCATAAAATTATCTTTGAGAATTGATCCACTACAGTAAGCATCGAATTTTCATGGTCCCTTAACTATACTTTCGAAGTGCGTTAAAGGCGTCAGATATTTTCGTGGCTACCTTTACCTTTGTATTAAAAGTTTACAATACCTGTATCGATTTCAACCTCCTACGTTTATGTTTATAACCTTTGTGATTGCTAAATTTAGAATTTACTTACAACGAAATTGTCGAAATTGTCGGCTGTTATTACCGATTTTCCGCATATTATGTCCTTTCTACCGTGCCGTTCCTATGTGATCCTGCTTTATTTTTTACATCTCATTGTTTGCCATAAACAAAATCTGAGGCTCTGCGTAGCAACTATCGTCAGGTACTAACTAACTATTATAAACCAGAAAAGACTAGCAGCTTCACTTCGCTAGTTTATTTCAATATAGTTGAAACTTATATTTTAATTTTCGAATTAAGTGTTAATGTCTGAATAGTGAGATGCGGCCAGCATTTGGTTCAGCTTGGTTGTGATGCGGTATGTACCCAAATCAAACAAATAAAAATAAAAAAAATGTGGTTTTTGGGAACATTCCCGTAACCACCCTAATTATTTTTCCTTAAAACTGGCCGACCCCTGTTCACCTTGTTGGCTGGTAACTTCTCTGAGTACAAAGTTGGATAATATTTTATTTGCTGGAAAATAATAATAATAATTTTGTGGAGTTCCAATTCGAGATAAGCCAACATTTAGCTACCACAGGGTAAAAACACTCCTTTCTCAGATCTAACAGTAAATTGTCTGTCCCTGTGCCATATTTATTGTAAGGGTAATAGAAATCTTCTCTCATTATTCGATACTTAAAAGCAAGTGTAACCAAAAGTGTTGACAGATCGCAGTAACATATACTTACGAATTTAATTTTAAGGGGTAATTGAGTCGAAAGAATGTCTGCCCGTGTACAGCCATGCTGAAGTAACTGGCTTCGCCGGTGTTCGATACCCACGCTGATATCTCCTTTGGATTATCTCCAACTGAAAAAAAAGTAATTTTGAAAGTTGGTTGCCACTGATCTCCTTTGGATTATCACCAACTGAAAAAAAGTGATTTTGAAAGTTGTTTGCTACTGGCTTTGGAAGAATATCTTGTAACTTGGCATCTTTTTTATTTGTTATTGGTTTGTAGATGTGATAGCCCAATTTGTTGCATCATGAGACCCCCCACATTACCAGCCCTTTCTATTTTATTTCTTATTCCTATCTTACCAGATATTAGGCTTAGTTACTAACACGAAAGTTAAAATTGCCTTGTGCTTGCAAAGAACAATAATATCTAGGTGAAGTGTATTTTTTACCTTCAGATTTGTTTGCTTCATCAGGCAACCTATGATTAATTTTTATGCGGTTTGTAATTTTAAACCGACAGTTGAAAGTTTTAATTTCGACTGTATGTTTATTACGTGAATTCTCTACCACCATTCTCTCAATAGAACCATCGACATTGGTTCTTTTTTTTTTAAATATGTCATGATTTCGAGAACTATAAATTTTGTCATGATCCGACTATTGGTATTTTAGTTAAATTAATAATGCATTAAGTTCAATAATGTCTTCGACACTTTATGCAATATAAAGTATAACCCAAAAATCGCTAGTGGAATATTGGTAAAATTTGTGTGGAGCCGTCTTGGAATTGAAAATATCCTACCCATTGAAAAAATAACAATCAAATCACGCCGTGGTAGAGAAAGAATTGAAGTAGTCCTTTTGCAAACTCAACAGTAGGCTCAAATTACATTATACAAAACACGCTTGCCTTTCAAAATAAAAAAGGATTAGACTCATTGAAAACTATCATCGGATTCATTACATGAAATATGGAATGATCCGCCCGTCGGCCGGTCGATGGTGGGCTCGTGGATTGCGCAGCGCTTAATGAATACCTACTCGTTGCCTCCCCATGCATTATTTATTAATTTACGGTAAACGGTTGCATGAATTATTAATAGGCTAGTGATTTAATTACTCTTATAGCACTAGCGTTCACTTGTTAAACACTTTTTTTGTGGTACTGAAAGGCAAATAAGCAGACGGATTTCCTGATGAAATACACGCCGTCCGTACACAGCGAAGGTACGGTGCTAGTATGAACTTGCAGTTTAGCCTTTTGCATTAAAAAATACAAGTTGAAAAGTTTAAAATATGACGAAGACAATGGCAGGACCGACATTACGACAGCACAAATATGTTACAGTGTGATTACCGGATTTATGTACAACTTCTATCAAAATTAACGCTCGGTTACAAACTATTTTACTCCTTCTATATTTAATATGGTCCAACCGAGACCGCCTCACTCCTCTGTCCAAATGCGTAGGTAGCTGCCATTACCGTGGCAGCCGTTTTTTATGAACTTCGATGTTAGTATTTTCTGGTCTTGGTGTTTTTTACGGTTTATCGTTAAATATTCTTGTGTATTAGTATCGTAAACGAACACCCACAACATAAGCATGATATAATTTGTTTACCGATTCGTGTAATTTGTTTAGCAATATTTATTATCAATATATTTTACGATTTCTTGACGACTTTTTCTCTATTAAAATGAGACGTACCAAAATTCTCAATGTTCGGATAATGGACTTCTAGATTATGTTTGCATATAAAAAGTAGTCTAAAAACCAATTTATCTGTATTTCCCGTACAGACACGTCGCTCAAACGCGAACCAGTTTCCCGGATATTTCTCAAATAAGTTCTAACGACACATGAGATAAGGCGGGTTCACATGTTTCCAATTTCATTATTTCCTAATTTTCATGATATTGGATATTCATTTACAAAGAACACTAGATTCACACTTTGCTTAAAACTGTATTCATTTTTCAAGTATGAACTCTGCTGTAGAACGACGCAAGTAACATAACGCCGTCCAGTGCTAATGACACTATTTTAAATTTACGAGTAAAACTGTTTTTTGAAGTTTAAGGTTTCCTTAACTTTGTCATCCCCTAATTAAGAACAGAATGTTATTTTATTTTTATATTCTTTGGTATATAAATACCAAGTAGGTAAGTTATTAAATCCGTAGGTTAAAAAGATTTTTTATAGGTTCAGGATCATCATAATTAGCCTATCGCATCAGTTTGTGGTCCATATTCAATATAATTTTATTATGAACAACATGGATTAGTCACATGACCATGCGGCAAGCAGTGTGATAGGTACTAAAGAAACACACAACACATAAAGATTAAATGTGGCGTAATGTAAACGAGGTTTTACAGATCCGCTCGTGATTGTCAGCCTCTCGATCTGCGGAATAGATTCGCGTCGGATGTGTTGCAATTTGCGTGTCGGTAACTGGGGTAAACATATCACGGAGTTCTGCTCCGACACCGCCCTAATTAACGCATACTTGAGACCGGCACTTATGTGTTATTTCGTAATTGTACTTGTTTACTTAGTGATTGTCCACGTCTGGACTTGTCATAAGGCACACCTTAACAAATGGCTACAAGTTGTCCTTGATGCTTGAAATGATGACCGTCGCGTTGGTAGCGTGGTGTACATTAGTAAATGTTTTGGTATTGATTTCCTTTACAGTAATTATGTTTCATATAAACTGAAAAACATCCCTTTTAACTCTATAGAAAGTAATCACGACACCAAATTAAGTGTAAGAAATGTATATCTGATATTTAAATAGCACTCCTTAGCCTGTACGTAACTAATAGTTATAAAAATCTGTCCATTCTGGGTAATGTCCGAAATAACTGCTTTAACGATACTTTCTCTGGTAATAAGATCATGTTTCCCCTTATTGGCACGGGTCCCCATGTGTATAGTACCGCTTACATGCTTTTCTGTCGGGCAGCTAGCAAGAAGCGAGTACAGGTTTTAACAGGTCATTACCAGCTATACCACTAATTGGAAAGTACTATGGATATGCTAGATTTCCTCCGCCTTACCTATTACTGCAATCACAATGTATCTTGTTTCAAGCTGGAGTTTAGAGTAACCAGTAAACTTGTAAACACCTCGGTCACAGGACAGCGATGCGCACGATCTATGGTGTCTATACAGTGATCTCTTACCATCAGGATAGTCGTGTGCTCTTTCGTTGTCTTATCGCATAAAGAAGAATAAGGCCTGAGAGAAATCACGTTCTACCCCTACCGGTCAATTGTTTCACGTAGTTTTTGCCGAAATAGGCAGATAAAGTCGCAGGTAAAATTTTATTTATTGAACTCACCGGCATAAGAAAACAAAGGATGATCAGCAGTATGGTTGTGGCATTTGGTCCATAGGCAAAGCGTGAACTCCTTTAAGTCAGGAATTCGTGTCTCATACTCGACGTACTGGTAGAACAACTCTTGGTTCATGGAAACCTTGTAGACGCTGCACTTGTCAGATCCAGGCGCGGGCGTGGGGTACAGGCTGGCTATCTTGTTGGGAGTATAGCCGCCCGGTCGCGATAGGATGGGCCTTCGGTTCAATATTTTCAGTTGTGAACTGTAAGAAAACCTGTGATTAGTCTTTAATAAGACTGCTCTTGTAGCTCCCAATACTTGGAAGCATTCTCTTTTATTCTATGCTTCGTTCGTGGAAACGCCTTAATTTGATTTCACGTTTTTAAAAACTACCACGATATAGGTTTTCGCAATTATTATCAATAAACAAAGATATTGCACACCAGAAAAGTCCCACTCAACATTTTGAAAATATTTACATTTTGGGTTCGAAATGGGGTCGAAAATAACACTTGTACAAAGGAAAATGAACTTAGGAGCGATTTATTTAAAAAGTGTGGATATGTGAAAGGTACCTACCTCGGGTCCAGCGCTCTATCCGCAGACTTGGTGTACTGTGAGTAGAGTATGGAGGAGTCTGGCAACAACGGCTGCCATGTGTCCTCGCTGCACATCACCAGCCCGAGGAACGCAACCAACACCACGAGACGCATTGTCTGGAACAAACATAATTTACTGGTTAGCTTTAGTTGAGATAATATCATAAAATACTATAGGGTTCTATAGATTTCTCATATTCGTCTGAGAATGAAATTCGCCTTTGTAAAATTTAACGGCTTTCCTGGACGTTGCAGACTAGATATTGTAAGAAATACACCAATGATATCACTGGTGCGTCGCTAGACTGCACTGGGATTTTCAACCATTTGCTACTTAAGGTTACCAGTAGGGTAGGCCAGTCCTTTTGTGACGTCGTGACCGAACAAAGTTAATCGGTTGTACCATGAGGGTGCACTGTTGCTGGACTCTTATCCATGCGCGAAAATTTTCAGAATCACAATCAAAACCAATGTGCAGTTTATAGCAGAACCTGCCGTACAATCCTAACAAGGTGGATTAATTTTAATCAATACAGATTAAGACGGAGGTTGGAGTGCGATCGAGCTGCGAGCTGCACACAAACGGACTGCTGTTAAATATTAACCTACAATTGCTGGGGCTAAATTCGAATATTGTACGTATAATATTAATAGCTGGCTCATTGTAATTGCAGATTCTAGGTAATTCGTCGGTTAATCTGTTAATTGTCCAGAATTGCATAATTAATGGCGGATAGGATTGCGTCTGGTTTGTCGTGTGTCGGTGTGACGGACTTGTTGACAGTGATACGACACTCGACGTGCCAAAACATATTGAACTAACCACGCCGTTGCACTTGTTGAAGTAGAGCTGTACTTTTCATTTCCAACCTTATGTCCCGATGGACTACGCTACGTTTTGCTAAATAATATGTGACAGCTTGTACGGAAAAAACAAAATGTAGGTTGTCTTATTTTCCATTTTTTCACCTTTCAAACATTCTCCGAACGTCCGCAAATATTTTAAAACGAAATAAAATGGGGAGCTATTTCGTACTAATGCAAGTAAAGCTGCGGGCAAGCTAGTGTTACAATTATCTTATTTATTAATCAAAGCACTCCATAGTGTTGTGCAAATGAGTGTATCGGTGCGTTTGCGGTTCACATGTCAGGCTACATGAAATGAGCCATTTAAGTGATATAGCGGTCGGCTGGCTGCATAAATATATCGTAATTGGCGACCTGTGGCTGGGAACAAAGAAAATACCAGCATTCGTGAGAGATATGGCTGCTGCATACTCCTGTTAACTTTAATTATTATTTATACACATTACAAAATTATAAAGGAACTTTTCTGATCTTTTTGGTTTGTCTCCATGGAAAAACTACTATAATTATAGTATATATCAATTTCATATCGGATAATCAGGTTTTCAATTACAATACTTTATAATATATGAAGATATAGGTAGGTACAAGATTCATAAATTTCCACAAAAATAGAAATTATAATTTAAGAAACGTTTGCATTGTGTTACTGGATAATATAATGTATAGGTACATATATAATGTAACAGTATCCTCTACACATCTGCTACCTAACTCCTGAAGGACCTGACCGATTTGGTTGTAATGGTATATTTCAAGAGGTTCCTAAATGATTTAAATAGAAAATAATGTAAAGTCAAGTTAATTATAAAATACACGCTGAATTAATATATACCAACTAGGTTTTACCCCCGGCTTCGTTCGCGTTTAGCTCATTAAACAATATTCTATGTTACTCTTAATACCTTCAAGAATATTTGTACAGTTTCATGATGATCGTGAACTTACATTCGCATTTACCGTCTCGTTGATCGAGAGCCTAGCGTACACTACATCTCGGTGCTAGGATTTGATTCCTGACGGGGGCAGGCATTTGTGTGATGAAAATTTCTGCAACTCCGGGCCTGGGTGTTTATTAAATGTATTCTGGTATCTGTTTATGTATTTCTATGTGTTAGTATCGTTGACTAACAGACTAACATACGTAACACAAGCATATAATTTGCTTACGGCCGTGTTCAGATGACCCGCGCCGAACACGCGCATGCCTCGCAGCCTCTTTAACTACTAGTGATTGGAATTTGTTTACTCGACTTAGTAGCTTCCAGGCATTCTCTGAGTGAGAACGTGTATAACAAAATGGATTCGACTAGATTGAAAAAAGTTGTAATAGTACACGTACATAAAAAATTAAAGAAATCAAAAGATGTTCACTTATACTGATATTGAAGATGTCTACGAGCCCTTCGGAAATTGAACCCGAGCCTTTAAGTCTACGCGCGGCCACCAATCAAATCTAAAAGATGAACTCCCTACGATTAGTATTCGCCGCTGGTGAACTCACTGACGATAATAACAGAGCTGTTACTGCGCCAAAATAAAGCAATTCTGTCGATAGTGAAACTGAGTGAAATGTGTAACATGTTGCGGATATCCGTTTTCACTTTTGAATGAACGATCTTTGCATATAATTGGCGCCAAAGTGTGTAGTCCGCACTCCGCGACACACGGAGCGTGCGTGCGGCCGACGAAGCTTGCATATTTCATCGAAAATGCTGTTCCTTTTGATCTCTCCATATCACATTGAAATGCACGTCTGCGCTCGCCAACACTTTACTGCCGTTTAGTATACTCGTAACTCGACTTTCAGTTTTCTACGTGCTTTTGGTCTAGCCCTAACGATCGGTCCCGACGGAGGCTGGTGTCTGTGTGAAGAACATAGACACCTATGTTTTGTGTTGTTTGAAAGCATGTTTTTACAAGATGGCGGGCAAGTCGCCGGGTTGGCTGATGGTGATAGTGGACTATCGCCCATAGACACCGCAGACGTGCGTCGCTATGTTATAGATGGGTCTTCGACACTCCTGCGCGATAAAACGAAAATGCACTTTTACCATACGTTACCATAATTGGTGGTATTTACGTGGCATAAAAAAATTCTCCCGTTTTCTTTCCTTACAATCTCAAAAAAAAATGTTTGACGTACTCAAATTCATTACACGAGTTCGACTCGCTTTTTGCTGGATTGTTGAAACTTGTCGTCCGTCGGGGTCGTCGAGTCGACGTTCAATACGTTACAAATAAAGCCTGAATAGTAAATTAACGAACATAATATTCCACGTTTTTCTCAAATGGTCACACGCGCCTTGCTTTCACACAAATGAAATAAAATAGGTATTTGATTATTCGCCTGTTGTAATATTGTTAGCTGGATCCGCCCCCGAACCTCACAGGCCAGAACCGTATGTTGTATGTATAGTCAGTAGGTACTTTACATGTGAGCTATGTATTTGGACACAACGCTAGGCACAATATTTAACAGTTGGACATAAATTGTTTTAGCGCTACCGTGTGCGGCTCTCGGTTGCGCAACACGAGGCGTACGTGCTAATATATGGCATATTACATGAAGGCGGTTTGCGTAAAATTCACTTTTAATATATATGACTAGCCGTTCCCCGCTATTTCACCCACGCTTGCACCTCAATATCTTGGCGTGGTCAAACATTGGTCAATGCCTTTCTCACATTTAGACTGTTCAAATCGAAAACGTTGTTTAGATATTACTGATTGTTGAGAGATTGTTTGGGTTAGATTACGAATAGGTTTAAACTACTAGTTTTATTTTGACTGACTTCAAAAAGGAGAGGAGATTTGTCACGCGCTTACTACCATAGTTGTAAATAAATTATGAATTGTTTTTTGTAAGAATGTTTACATGTTGAGTCTGTTTCAGAGATGGTTGCACGTAACATTGATCATTTGAAGTTAGAGTTTTACTGAAAAATGTGTAGGTTTTTTTACTTAGACGTCCTAATATAAAACCAAACAGCAGTTGTAACGGTTTCACTGCACTTTGCTAACGAAAGGTCTGTCCTGGGATCACTAATCACCAAGCTGATACCTGCACGTAACCCACGTGCATGGGTCTATAAACCTCTCCTCAACTTTCGCAAAGTTACATTTTAAAATAGAATTTTCCAGTGCGTTCTAAATCAAAATACTTATCTGGTTACAAAACAGTTTTTTATAGTAAGCTTAATCTTGTGGTTTCTATTGAGAAGTGAAGAAATATTGGTAGCATTGCAGGTGTGTAGTAACGTTAACGACTATTATTACTTGATTTGAAAATTGTCACATTAAACAAAAAAGGTGTTTTAAAAAGGAACTTCAGCTCCATACATCCATTACGTCGCTTCGTCGCATTATATCGAGCATGTAACTATTTCTAAAACATGGTAGCCGCCTTAGTTACATCGAGTATGTAACTAAGGCGGCGCGGGAACTGAACCGGTAGAGCATGTTATACACGCGTCACTAGAGTTCGGATCTGTTACACAACGCGCCAGCGGACCACACTTGATACAAACTTGCTCGCAAACAAACATTTACTTTCCAACAATGTACATAACACATATTATGGTAGCCCGTTTGCAAAACCTACCACCAGTCCCGCAGATTGTCGAGGTTAACATTGTCTCATGTGTGGGTATACCGACGGTAGGTACACCAACCAACCAATTACTTATTCTTAACATGAACATGCTACAATAAAATATTTTACTACAAATAAACTTCACTTCAGTCTACAGACCATCCGTTTCCGAAAAAAATAATCGAAAATTTCAACTCATGGATTGAATCCTCAGTACTTTAATTGGCAGAGCGTCACTAGGAGACGAAGGTCTTTCGGTCTCCATTGGCTCCATTCTAAGATAAATTGTTTTCATTCATAAAAACGTTGTTGAAATGTCTTCCAAATATAGGAAAAATACTAAATTATAACAAATATATACTTTTCGTTGACGGCACTTGATGGAATTCCGTTGTATACACAAGTACACACATTTTAAACAACTTTTTCCACAATACATTTTATTTAAAAAAAATAGTAACGGCAGTCTATATTTAATAAGCGTATTAAGTAAGGTAAATAGGTTGTGTGGAAAAGTACAAGTATTATTTATAAAAGGAAATAACTATTTGTTCAAAATTATAAGTTCCTTACAAAAAATTAACTCCTATCTTAACTACGACATTTAACTACAACAAAAGAAACCGACGTTGAGACATCTGTTTGTGCACACATTTGATAAAGTCATTAGAACTAGTGATTCCAGAAGTGAGCGCTCGCTAACGAGCATAGGCTTTTCTAACTTGTTAAATAACTAAATATCGTCCGATAAAAAATCTCACAATTGATCGAAAGTAACCAAACTATCCTCAAAGTAAGCCAATGTCTTCGCGTGTTTGTATGTGAGTAGCTAAGGTTAAACAGTGGTACTAATTCCAACTGGGAGGTACGGTGTAAACTCGTATATCCTGAAATATGACGACTACTTTAATCAATCGTTCATTTGAGATTCGAAGCTGGGACGAGTCTGCGTGTGTTCGTACCACTCGACCATGGAAACGCTTGCTTAATGTATATTAATTAACCTGCATGCCTGGTGGAGTAGGCAGAAGCACAGTTATTGCTCATTACCCGAAAATATTATCCACGGGCGTGGTTTGACGATCTGATCGAACTACCAGTTTTCTTATTACCCATCAAGCTAACGACGCTGTGGACGTCCAGGGGTTCAGTAGTTGAGGTACAATATAAATTACACATTCACATTTAAACTACAAATCATATGGTCTAAGACGCAAACATAGGTCTACCTTCACCGAGTTGATACTAGGATACCTTGTCTGTTCCTGCCGCCATATCGTCAGTGCTTGTTATTGACGTGTTTTGGTTCAGAGTATAAGGTAGCCGGTAATGGCTTTTGCTCATGGCCTATCATTACGGCCTGTGGTTGGCGATGCACCATCACCAGCTTTGGTATATCTAGGCGGCGTGCATTTCATACCACCAGGAAATCCGTCTGCTTGTTTGCCTTTCAATATCATAAAAAAAGGATGAAAAATATTTTATAATGAATGAGGGTATATTTTTTAATATTTTTTATTAAGTACATGATGCAACATTAATATAACAAGAAAATTTTATCTTGACTTACATATTACAGTGTAAGACGTATAGAATTTGCAGAATTTAGGTACCAAGCTATTTGCCTGTGCTGCCTGCTGTTGCGAGTTGTAAACACGCATGTTGCCAGGTGTAAACACGTACATGTCGGTAGCAGTTATTTTCGCGGGATCGACTAATAGAAAAAATATAATAACATGTTTTATTGCAAACATGTTGATTTAGGGCTATCTGCGAAAAATCAGAACAATGAAAAATAATAAAAAAAACCTGTCCAGGATTTTAGGCAACCCGTTTTTAATATGATTTTTAATACACATTTTTGTAAAATATGTTTCATTCTTGTATCATCTCGGTGTAGGTGGGTATAGGTTCAAATATTCTACTAATACACGTCTTCGACTTGACGCCGCTAATCGCGGGGGTCCGTTTGGGTCCAATTCCCCACTAGGAATTGCCGGGTGTTGCTAGGTCTACATGAATACATATGTTTGTATTTTATATAATAGTTTCGTAGACTGGTCACAGGTAAAAAATTGGGAATTAGATCGAATTATTTACATTTATATTTTTGCCAACAACGTTTTAATTTGAAGTATGAAGTCCAATCTCTACGTAATGTAATAAACACGTAATTGGAATGAATTTATGAGATGCAGGTTGTTCATTTCTAACTTAGAAACGTCGTCAGAGCTTTGAATTAAAAATAATTTACCGATAGTGGTTTTTATCAGATGGAAGTAAAACATTTCCTGTGAGCTCTGCTCAACTTCTATTTAAGCGGTGAAAATGTAACTTTTAATTGGACTTAAACTTGTTTGGATAGTTGAATTTAACTTTGCTTAGCTTAGTAAAGAAACTGTTACAAATAAACGTTTTTTTTTTAAATCTGCAGTCTATGAATATCGCATGAGCATGATTAATTTTTAGTTGTTGGAAGCGACAAGCACGGAAATCAGCAGTAAACTGGCAGACGAATTCCCTTCTTTATTTTTGTCCTAATGATATGATTACTCTTCTTTTAGGAATTTACGTGACTATGTTGAGCTCTATTTCTTTTAATATTTGAAAAATATTTTACGGAATACTTCTGTTTAAATATTAAATATTATTTCAGCACTAACACTAATTATAGTCGTTAATGAGTCTTCAGGTATAAATAAGGATTAAAAACGTCTTTGAGCTTTGGTTGATATCTATTCAATAAAAACGAAGAAAATTGTTTAGGGATATTGGTATTCTGCTTGACTCGTCAGTTAGCTGCCCCGGGGCTGTTCGAAATAATATTCGTTACCGATTTTTTGGTCCTGCGTTAAATATATCGATTTACTTATGTCAATCCGGTTATGAAAATGTTTAAACAAAACTTGCAA
>NJDD01000289.1:215654-226516 GCA_002245505.1 Calephelis nemesis
AATAAAAACGAAGAAAATTGTTTAGGGATATTGGTATTCTGCTTGACTCGTCAGTTAGCTGCCTCGGGGCTGTTCGAAATAATATTCGTTACCGATTTTTTGGTCCTGCGTTAAATATATCGATTTACTTATGTCAATCCGGTTATGAAAATGTTTAAACAAAACTTGCAAAATTTTATTTTGACAACTATTAATAATAATTAATCTTTACGTCATTTTAGAATTTTGCGAATTGTGTTTGGCCTTTGGCATTGCTTCGGTTACTATATCATTGCCATATTTTCTAAAAGTCTAGTTTTGCGGTAAAAGTGATCAATTCTGTGTCGATTTTAATTTATTGAATCCCGTACGCGGTGTGACACTCGAGATCGAACGGAATTGATATTTTGTGAACGTAAAGCGGCTTCAACTGCACGGTAATATACAGAACAATCGGTGATATTGAATCGAGTACAGGTGACACTCAGTAAGCCTATATCCCATTAATTTAGGCACTTTGTAATATTTTTACTGAAAAAATGAAGAAATACCTACATTAGCTTAGTATTTTTAAGAATACATTTTAAGAGAATGTCGACTAAAATCTTATTTAATATTATTTTGTTTGACTATGACACATTTTGTATGAAAAACTTAAAAGGTACTTTTTCTCGCAATTTTGATGTGTTCCTTTTGGAAAAAATACGCAATATTTTTGCTGAGGAAAAACCTTGTACGCAAAGTAAGATTCGATGTGATTTAGGTCCAACTTCCCCTTTAGACGTCTCTCGTTAGTTACGGATGGCCAAAGAATGTCTCTTGTCACATTTTTATGTAATATCTCATATAACGTTCTACGTACCTGCTAGGTATGCTAATAGTAAGCAGCAGGTGTGTCCATCGAACGAGCAGAGTGTGCACGTATAAAATAGGCTCTATGCGGCGCTCGGTGGACACTATATTTTATTTACATTTTAGAATACGGTGTATAATGAGTTCACTGTCACCATAAACGATTTTGGAAAATAAAGAGGTTGGTGGTGATTTGGATGCCGTTTTATATATATAAGTTTAAATGTTAAAGCTGGTATTGTACTGATAATAAATCGCTTAATGTCTGAACGCACTATATTTGCGAATCAGCAAACATAATTAACAATATATAGATATGACATGAGTTTACAACACGTTGGCCGCTGGTGCAGCAGGTCGCGTTGCGAAACGGCTCCCCTCGCGCGCCACTTGATCCTGATACATTTAATTAGCCGTCCATTACAATATGGAGCCAACAACAATCCGCGTCCGCAGAAACTCTTGCCAAAACAGTAAAACATGTTTTTGAAAGACCTCGACTTAGTTTTTCGTACATTTAAACATCACGTGAGTGGAGCCTTCGCAAGTGAATTGATAAGTGAGCTGGTTTACGTAATCCACTTATCTCGTTACGTGAAACGGTGAATGATTTTATCGAGGGATTCCGGAGCGGCGGCCATATTGTCTCCCGTACAGCGCCATTTGTTACGGTTTACCTACACTGACATTCTCATTTTTGATCACTTTCATTGTTATCCTGTAACCAATTGAAATTTATGAATAACATGCTAAGTTTTCAAAGGAGTGTGCTTGAGCTTTCCAAAACTACAAAAATAGATAATTAAAAATTATATTTATTTCGACAGAGCCAAATTTAAAAATTCGTATGACATGTGATTACCCGTTGTATGAAAGCGTAGAATGAGATTGTTGTTTTCTTAATAGCTATATTGACAATTTGCCGATGTGTTACCCAGTGTTACCGGTCGGTCTGTGTAAGATGATATCCAAAAAAAACTTCATGTTTTGTGAATCCGCGGTGTAGTCGTCGAGCACTCGCCCTAGGACTTACGTGTGATTTATTGTACCTTGCAACTATGTCTGCCGCGGCTTCACTTGCGAATCAAACATTCTGACTTTAAGTTCAATTATGGATATCTCCTCTTTCCCATATTATTATTATTTATTTATTCTTTATTGTACAAGATAAACACAAACATAAAATACAGAACAAAAATATTACAAAACAAAAATGTACAAATGAATCGCTCAAAGCAATCTCTACCAGACAACAAACAACAACTCTATTATGTAATTTAATGAAATATTCTAATACTTTAACTTAATTATTTAATCCTACGAGTTTTATAAATGTTAATGTTCGTTATTCTTTTAAGTTTGCTTTATATTCATTTTTATAAACCCACTTTATAAAGATAAATCGACCCAGCCTATATAATCCTATATCTGATTTCCTAGTTTCACGTTTTCGCCGACAACCGAAATAACATATGGTTACTCTAGTGTTCCACAACATCTATACAGCTATTGTATCTGTACCTGCCAAACTTAAATCCCTGGACAATTTAAACAAATTGAACCTAATTGTAAAAGGTAAGCAAACTATATGCTTACGTTATGGTCAATGATTATAATACATAGAAATATTTATATAAATATCTGAATCATTTTAATAAAAACCAGATCGGTAATTCATAAATCTAAATGGTCACCACACAAATGCATGCCCGAGTGGGGAAACGCACCCGAGTCTCGCGGATGGTCAAATACAAAAACAAATAAATAAAAATTAAACTTCGGGAAATATAAAATGATATATTTTGGTGATGTTACCACAAACGCATAAGCAAACTGCTTGTTATTGGATAAAGTCGTTTTAGAATTGGGATGACTCCAAAATGTCGTGTCACGTGTGATATGACTGCACTTGATGCTTTCAGCTTCAGCTATATTACTCGTATATCGTTTGACGTTGCAAAGCTCTAGTGTAAAGTCTTTGTCACCTAACGAAGAACTTGAGACACATATCAAATAGCCGTGATATTGTTTGATAACAGTATCTTCCTACTTTAAAATTGACTTCGAAAATAAGGAGGTTCTCAATTTATATGTATGTTTTTTATGTTTTTTCTGTATATTTGTCATGTAGCTGGTTAATACTCAGCCACTCATTACTCGACTTTGATATGTTCCTTTTTTGTAAGGCAGGGTATGTTTCAGAGGTAGTCCTAATGAGCTGATAAGGGCAAAAGTGAACTGGGTCATTGCCAAAAAAACTACTGGTGGGTTCCACCGGAGTGCTATTCCTGCTGCCATATTAACAATGTCTTGTTCTGGCCCAGAGGATAGGCTAGACGGTGGACTTACCGTCACCTACAAAATATAATAATATGGTGTATATACGAGAAGATAGACACACAGACACGTACACGATAGATCTATAACATCCCTCTTTTCCGTTGAAAAAATGAACTGGATTACGAAAAGCCGCCTTCAATCTTATGAACTTAGATTTAGAATAGAATTTCGTTTTAGTGAAGCTGATATTGAGAACTACGAATCATCGTAATAATATAAATAAAAATTAGGGGTCACGTTCTTTATCCGCGATGAACTCCTAAACTAGGTAGGTACTCAACAGATTTTAGTCAAATTTGCACATCGCGTGCAGTTGGATCCATATTGATAGATAGGATAGATTACAGCTCAATTTACGAGTATTGCGATTGAAACCGCAGGTAATTTCTGATCCCATTATGTAACTGTAGGTGCTGCGACTGTGCAGTAAAGTTATATATGATGGTTGCATTTAACGGCGTCAATTATGTTTTAATCAGACAATTAGTCTTAGTCGTCTCTTGTCTTGTCTTAAGGACAGTTTAAATGTTGACTGACGTCTCTGAGTGTTTCCGTTGTGACGTCTCCGAGTGATGTTCCTCAGCCGCGTTAGCCTTCTTACAGTGGTCTCGAGATCCACGACAGGTAGTTCAACTATAAATCGCTGTTTAAATTGTTTAATTTTTTTTTCTAATAGAATCGATAACAGTAAAGGTATATTGAGTATATTAATTAGGTGCAAGTGCATGTAATAAGGATGTCGGCGGTGCAACGGAAATGAACGTCGGTTTTCCTGTTTAATTGCTTTTAAATTACTAAGGAGTTATCATAATTTAGGTGTGAAATATTTTAGATTTTATATCTTAATCTTTATATCCAATGGAACGACAAAATGTAAGATTTAAGACGCGTGACATTTGATTAATAGTAGGGGAGACCGAGGGGAGTTGAAACAATTTTGACATTTTATTTCATAAACCAAAGACTATAAACAGTAATCGTATGATATTAGTACCAATCAATAGGTAGTTACTTACACTTGCAAATGATGAACATAAAGTAGTTGTAAACGTTAAATATTGTTTTAAAAATCGACTAAACCGTAACAAGTCAATTTGTTTCAACTCTCCTCATACCGAGGTAAGATGAAACAGGGTTCGAGGAGAGTTGAAACATAAGATTTTTGAGAAGTTTTAGGGGTGTAAAATAAAAAATATGATATAATTTCAAGATATTTACTTAAATAAAACTTTTTTAGCTTCTAACAATTTTCCTTAATAATATTTTGTATTACACGTCTCTTCTAAATATTTAACACTTTGACTTAAAATAAAAGAATTTTTCTAAATCTATAACATACAATATTAATAAGTTTTACAATTAGTCTTCAATCAATATTTCTTTAAAAAATCAAGTTATAATAATATCACAAAGGTCAAAAATTATAATTTAAAAAATTAAACAGTTTAATCTGACAAGCTGTTTTGGCAAACATAAGAAAGTTTCCCATAAGTGCAAGCTTCATGAGCCCACTTTTTATATTCTAAATATTGCACCAGTTTTTCTCTGACAAATGCAGTAGCATTCTTCTTCGCTGTCTTTGTTATCTTTTTGTTTCGTTTGATCTGTTAAAACTTGTAGCTCGAGCGATACTTGTAGGTTGAGGTAGTCTAGAGAAAGACCAGGATGCCGTTTCATAAATGATCGAAGCCAAACTTTTCCAGCTATTTCATGTTCAGTCCAAGAAGAAGGGATTTTTTTATTATATTCTACTGCCAATCTGCAAGCAAAATTTGTGGCTGCTTTTGTTCTTAGGCCGAAGTTAGCAACAGCGCAGTTTAAAAGATACTCGCACAGTTTCTTCTTCTCTGACGCTGCAAAAACAGTCTTTTCGGGATATCTAACTGTAGCAGCAGTCGCCGTTTCGTTAGCTTCATATGCAGTTTTATTTAATATACCTATAAAGGGATGTGTGGTTCAGATTATAACTCAAAGCCGCGTCACGGAGACTTTTCTGTCTTAAAGTTACTTCTGCTGTAAGATCGTATATTTGGCAACTCGCAATATCTACTATCGACTCTATCAGTCTTCTTTTTATAATCAGTGGGCATTCTGAAACAAAATAAAAAAATTAACTTAGCATAGACATTATATAGCCACCACCCGACAAGCTAAAATTAAAAACGAGGAGAGTTGAAACAGCCTGTTTCAACTCTCCTCAGTAAGAAAAAACCTCCAATTTTTATTTTAATCCACGATAAAGAATTAAATATATAGACTTCAATTGTACCACATATATACAATGAATATTTAGTTAAAGAGCTTCCAAAACACACATAACATAAACCAAAATGCAAAACCTTTATAAAAATATAAGCACCATAAAAAAGCATGAAAAACTTACATTTTACGATTTTTGACATACGGCACACAGAACTCCACATCCGCGCGATGCACGCCGTCAACGTAAAATGATATGTCCGTGGGCGGGGAAAGCAGTTGAAACGCGGCGTTGCCAACTTCATAACAGTTTTAAATATCGAGAAATCGGTACTGTTTTAAATCACCTCTGTTTCAAATCCCCTCGGTCTCCCCTACATATTAATCAAAATTAATTTGTGTAACAGTTGTACACTGTCAATGGTACATATTATTACGTTATTATAAATGTCTAGAAGTAAGTCAACGAACCAAGTATTTATTCTATTGTATTATTATAAATAAAATAAATCACATATAATAAGTGTGAAATGCTTGTAGCTAGAAAATGACAGTACACATTTACTCTCAAGCAAACACACACACACACACACACACACACACACACACACACACACACACACACACACACACACTACATACACACATGAATTCACACACATGTACAAATACATGTATTATAATTAAAGTGTATTAACTTTTATAACTTTAAATACTGTTTTACTTTTAAACATTGTAACTATGTCATATATAAATATTGTAATATTAAAAAATTAGTAATTGTAATAGTTCAGTAAGCCAGAGGTGGGCGTAAATGTCTGCGACACAGTTTTTAACTATAGCAGTCGTTTACGTGCAATTTGTAACTGTAAACTAATGTTTTATATGTTCAATAAATCTTTGAATTGATTTTGTTAGTTTCATGCCTCCGTCGTTGAGACTCGTTATTTAGATAGAACCTGGTACTTAACTGGTGTTCGGTACAACAAGTCTACAAGTTCTACCAAAAACGCCAATGACATTGTAATGTTAAGTTATTCGTCCTAAATGGTTAAAAACAATGGTTAAAAACAACAAACTAGTTGTGTAGTTACAACGAAGGATATATTATGCTTGGCAAACTCTAGTACAACCACGTTATGCCTTCGTTAACATATGTAATCCCCCTTCCCTTGATCTTTCCGCACTAGTGGCCAGTGTGTTATGTTATCCTATAATCCTATTAATTTTCGGCTAGACATATTAATGTCTCTAATTATTTTTGTAGCGCTGTTTTAAGGTAAATATCTGAACATGTATTTTGCTTACAATTTATAAACCGATTTATAATTATTCAATTTGTATCGCTTTGAGGAGTGGCGCTTCTCGATCGTGTTGTGTGTGTGTGCTGCGTATGCGCACCTCGCCTGTGAATCGTTACTTACTGGACGTAAGTGCATAATTTGCAAACGGATATTACGCGGAGATCTTCAAGAACGAAGCGCACTCATTCCAGAAAATCACGAAAAATCTGGGGTTTTGTGAATGTTGACGGTCAGTGGTATTCAGCGATCATCAGGTGGCCCACCAACTCATTTTCTGATATCAGCACGACTCATACAGACTCTGTAGATTAATTACTGTCATACTCAGGCTAGGATAAATAAATAAAATGATTTATCTGATAAAGCCTCTGATTCCGTAAAAGATTTAGCACCGTAGACCATATTTACACGCTATGCCAGATTATACATAAGACTGAGGAGTATTATCGGCCATTATGTCTAGCGTTTATGAAATACGAGAAAGCCTTCGACTTGGTTGAGACTTGGGTGGTGGTGGATACAACGAAGTGTTGAGGTGTTTGTATGAGGTAGGCATTATGTCTGTCCGATAACAGGATCAGAGCTGAAACCGATCCAGTTGCAGAAATGTGTGAGACAGGGAGATTTTATATCTCCGAAACTGTTCACTGCTGCACTGAAAGATGTCGAGCGTCTGGACTGGAAAAAACTACGCATTAATATTAATGGCGAGTTCATGACTCACCTTTGATTCGCAGATGATATTATTGTCATGGCAGGATTGCTAAAAAACTTGAGCAAGATGTTCAGTGACCTCGATATAGTTTCGCAATGGGTGGGTCTTAAGTCATGTCGAACGTTCATGTTGCACCTATATCATTTGGCGCCGGCAACTCAATTTTTGAAGCTGTTGATCAGTATGTAATCCAACTTGAAGACAGAAGACGATCGCCGAATACAGCTCGGTTGGGCAACGTTCGGGAAACTAAACGGTATCTTCCGAATACATGAACCAACAACCGATGGGAATGAAAGGTTCTCGTAGGACGTAGTGTTGGACGACATTCCACCCAGTGTACAGATGATCCAGTCAAAGTCACGAGAAGTGGCTGGATACAAGCAGCTGGGGCAGCTTATGTCCAGCAGTGGACGTTCTAAGGCTGATGATGATAAAGATAAAGCTTCTCGAGTAGCTACATGTAATTACCTAATAAACTTGGACCAGATCACAGAACGTTGATACTGCTTTCTACATATCGCGTTACTTAGACGAATAATCACATATGACTAGTAAACATGAGTTTATTATTCGTCACCAATACGAGTTTTTAGCACTTGGCGCTTAGTAAATAAGGCTCACTTCTGTCATATTACACTTGCAACCTCACTTACAGATACTAATCGCTAATTTATCGCATTTACACGCAAGGTATTAGCTACGGAGCGGCGTGAACTAACCGTTAGTCACAGCATTTGTGGCAAGTGAATCTATGTTCCTCCCAAGTTATCGCGCGGTTGGCACATTATTTTGAACACTTGAACCATATCAAAAAATAACCTACAAAACGAAAATAACTAACTTCGATGTAGTGTAATTTGTAATATGATATGACACTTTTTAAGGAAGTAAAGTTGACGTAGTAAGTAATAACATACTTAATGCTAATGAGAGAATATAGCCGAGCTTACATTTCCGCGTGTTACATAGCGGGCAAAAGAAATGAGAAATATCTGTTTTCCATTAAAACGTGCGAAGACCACGAACAGCGAGTAGCGATGGATTAAGTGAAATTACAGTGTGGTGGATTACGTAACGCTTCCGGGTGTCGCTAGTGCCTCACGTACCTCATAGTAGCTCGTACAGGTGTGTGCGGATTGTGTTTGCCGGTCTCTCTGGGACCATTTGGCGTCGCTGGCAGATCTTCACGTATAAGTCTGTGTTGGCTCTAACCTTGTTTTGCGTACTTCGGTACTTATGAAAAAAGGAATGAGGCACTAATGGTGACAATCGGCAGGGTCCATATTATAAAGTAACGTTTCAACAAAAACTAAAACTGAATTAATTACAATGTTTGGTGTATGTCATTTATAAACCGAATTTAAATATTTTTTTTAATTTCGAAGACTTGATGGCAATAGGACCTCTATTGCCATCAAGTCTGGATCTGATGAGTGACGTCTTGTAAGAAACATAATTTGGTTCATCTTATATTGAAATTGTTTACTACTTCTTGAACTACGGTTTGGTCAAAGTTTTATATATGTCGAAACTTGGACAGTTTAACTTGGGATCGATTATATTAAATAATATATTAAATAATGAATAAACAATGACTCCCAAAGATATTTTTGATGTAGGAACAATTTCTACTGGCAAGAAACTTCGCATTTGCTCTTTTTCAACAAACTTAATGAGAAGTTGTTCTATTGAGTGTACAAAACTTTCCACTAAAATATTGTTTAATAATTATATGTTTTTTTAGTAAGGTCCAAGTCACCATCATACAGCGCCTATAATATTATGGTACAATCATACTGTTCCAATATTTTTAACGACTTAAGAAAAGAGAAGGTTATCAGTTGGACTTCGTTTTTTTGTATCTTTGTTACGAGATCGTTTTGCAAGTCGTGAATGGATTACTTTTGTATTTAATAAGGACATGTAATTAATCCTATCGTATATGTACGTCCGTATAGGTACCTAACTGGTCCGCCGTTTTATCCAGATAGCAGCTTTTAAACAGATGTCGTTTGAATTAAATTATAATTATTTTTTATTATCAAGTAGGTATTGAATCATATATTTAATACTAAAGAATTACTTATTTAAAAATGGCATAAACACCTATCTGATAGTAGTGGTAGTCCCAGCCAAGTAGCGAAAGACCCTGGAAACTAACGAAACCTCTAAGCCCTAAGGGGAACCGTGAAGGGGGCCCTTGCAACCGTTTGGAAAACTTTTGTAGTGGCGTTGTCAACAATACTTGTATTTAAATACTTCCAATAAATACAACGATAGATAAAAATGTAGCCATGTGGGTATAGTGCAGTGGCCAGCGGCGGCGGCGGCTCGCCTTGAACTTGTGCGACCGCAATGTCAACACTCTACAACAGCTGACCCACTCAATAATATCTATGGCCACTTACAGTTCCACTCGTTACCGACAATCCACTGAGGGGCAACAGAAATTTTGCTGCAACTTCGTCCTCACCTCTTCTTTCTGCAGTTTGTTGGAGTTGGACGTTCAAGACTGCCCTACCGCACTCTAGCCAATGGCAATTCAAAAAGTATCTGTTCGGCGATTTTTATGTTACTAAGATTCAAACAAAGTATATCCATGCCCTTATCTCTAAGCAGGTATGTAGAGACACAACCAGGGCATGCTCGACTAATGGCCCATAGATGACACTTTTACATTTTCTATACAAAAATTGTAACCTAATGAAAGATTAAGAATGTTAATTGACGCCTCTGAGTGCAGCCGTTAGTCCTACAATGTAATGAGCAAACCTATCGCCAACCAGGTACATATCCCACCCCGGGCAACATTATTTTTGTTGGAAAATTGAAAATACACATTTTTTTGCCCAACCTGGGGATCGAACCCGGGACCTCAAGATGTCAAGTCAGACGCCGGACTGCTAAACTACAGAGGAGAGGCCAAAGAGAAAATATGTTTTGCAAAAGTTCCCCATTATATTATATAATGACTAGCAAGTTTTCCCTGGTGGGAAGTATACCAACAAAATCTTGTACATGCATCTCACTTTAATCAGGTATCACAGAATGATGTTAACAAATGACAGACATGCAAAAGTGTAATTATTTCACACTTAAGACGAAAGTGTTAAACTCAACTAGCCTTACACATGTGAACGCGCGGTAAATTTTATATAACGCCACTTTTTGTGTTCACGCATGTGATAAAATGACGTAATAAATACCGGAAATTAACTAGTGACGTGTGCAACTAGTGCAGCTCCCTGTGACGCTATGCTTAGGTGCATGTAAGTTGCACTAGTTTCTTTAACTCTTTTTCTGTCCGCCTTTTGTGGACAGTAAATACATTTTGTGTTCTCGCTGAAAACTCATAAACTCAAAAAGCCATACTTGAATCTATATAATAATACGTGACGCCAAAACTTTGGACCCCTTTTTAACCGACTTCAAAAAAAGGAGGAGGTTATCAATTCGTAGCGATATTTTTT
>NJDD01000289.1:226721-244103 GCA_002245505.1 Calephelis nemesis
TTATAAAAATTACGCCGACGCAGAAGCATAAAATTTAGCACACTTATAGTTTATGTGTAGGAGAAGTGCAGAACGCTAATATTTTTCAATAATAATGCTTATAAAGTACATTACGTCAATAAATAAAACATTACCCACACTACCATATATTTGACCCACACATACAAATATATTGATGATAACGAAAAGGATCACAGATGGCGCACTAAAAAGTTTGGAAACAAAGTAGTTGGTCTTGAGAAATGAAGATGGCGTTCTTATCAACGATATATTAAAATTTATTAAGGTTGAATTTTCTACTAACGGGCGACCACTAGTATTAACATAATAAGAACGAAATAAAAAATGAAAAAGAAGTACGAGACGATATGCCCGTTAAAAGTATGGGCACATCGTCACGACGGTGTCACGACGGTTATGGCACGCACTCCTAAAATGTTAGTTATCTATCGGCAGAAGTCATCACAAAAACAGCATGTTGTAAGGTCAGGGGTAGGTAAGTGGGAGCGGCTAGTGTAATGAGCTCATTAAATGAAATGTATTTGGTAATACGGATACGTACGTAACATGGAGGCGCACCCTTCCCGTGTTCTACATTCAATAGCCGGTGCACGCCGAGCACCCCTGACATGTAACTGCACCGATATGTTAACTGCTGCCTTCACTTATTTCCGCTTTAATATCCTCCCTCTCGTCCACCGCTTACACAAACTGACGATATTAAATAAATTGTTACTTTATCTACGTTGCTGCATTTACATCGTACCGGAACGGAAATGAGAGAGACAAATTTCCTCCTTCCCATCCTCAGCGCAATTTAATTGACCAGCTTAAGACAGCCGACCTAAAGCGGAATAGGTTAGTGGCGAACACTACGTCGTAAGTTAAGCCCTACACTCTACAGGATCAGCTGATACCAGGCCAGACGGGGGCTTAAATTCCATTGTGCCGGACCTGTGTTTATACACCGAGTATTGTAACACCTCAACTCTACATTTCGATTTTCAGCAGCATCTTAAATGGTTAATTATTACAAATTAGTTGAGCTGTACGATTAGACATCATTCACTAGGTACTCAATAAATCAGAACTGTAGTAGCTATAGACATTAAGATGAAAAACCAGTTTGCAATAGTTCCATTTAGTTTTTCAAAAACAATTGACATCGTCTAAATTCCACAGTTCAGGAAAATAGGTCCTGAAACCCTTTTGGAAAAACTTTATTTGAGATTAAATTTTATAATTTGACCCATACAAACAAAACCACAAAATATACTAAAACATTACTAAATATTACAGAAACCCATTAGGAACCCTAAATAACTTTTTTAACTAATATTGTTTGTTTGTTTTGAATAATTATTTGACCAAAACCCATCTATTGGTTAAGGAAATAATAAAAAAAAGGTTCGTCGAAGCGCGAGCAAAGCCGCGAGCGCATTCTAGATCACTGTAGCTGTAAGTTCTGTCAGATAGGAACAAACCACCGTAGGAAATTGCCCAAATGCCTATTCACCGTAATCAATGGAAATAAGAGCACTCAAGGACCAATTACAGTAATTTATGATATCTCTTATTACGAAAATATTGGATCCCATCTAAAACATTTTTATATATGTTGTTGCCAAGACGATGCCGTATGACTCGCAAGCCCAAAAAGCTACCAAATGCCGTGTAGAGCCAATCTTCTTAGTTTACACTCTCTAGTGTACACTAGTAGTTAGTTAGTAAAGCCCTAATTTAATAAATTTTACACATTTATCAAACTACTTGGCCGTTTTCCTAGACGAGTCGGAGTTAGAGTTTGTTAGACAAAAAATGGTCAATTCATTTGTAATTATTATACTCGTATCATTGCAGTAACGATACGGCGAAGCCAAATAGTTTGATTAAAGTATATAAATATATTAAGTTAGGGCTTGTAGAGTTGAAAAGTTTAACCTTAGAAGTTTGGCTATTTGGTAATATTGTTTTAACCAACGTAATGAGGGGCCAATATAGCGACGAACAGTTCGAGAAAAGGTAGTTAGGTAGTGCTCTGGCGCTTTGTTTTGCTCGTTTTGGCGGGGGCGTTCCTATGTCCCAAATTTGTATTTATACATAACTCCCTATGGGAAATATGGCGATCGCGCTGTATCAATTCTTTTGTTTATTGGACTCCAAACAGGCAACTTAAATGATGTATATAGCCACGTGTTTCGTTGTTGGTCGGATTTCGGATAATCCATCTACTTACTAGGTATACGAATAACCCGCTTGTAGTGCCGTAGCTTTAACTACCGCGGAAGTTTCACCCCCAATTGTGTTTTAAATTGCTATAGAAGGTAGCCCGCTTTTTACTACGAAAAAGGGGAAAATATGACGGGACTGCGTTTATGAATGACATTGTTTTCTTTTATTCCTTCTCCTAGGCATAAAATCGTTAGTAAATGAGATAAAAAGTAGCTTACTACCTTTATCGGAACAATAAATACACCGCATGCTGATTTTCATCAACATTTTTTCAACATTTTAGTAGATCTGGCATTAATCGCTTGTAAACAGAGAGACTAACTAAAATGCTCAAAACTTTTACTACTCGTACCAAATACAATATTTACAACAGCTACCACCAGCTACTATGCAGGTGTGCAGGAACCGTGTCACACAGCACTTGACACAGGGACTCGATACTCGGTATCCTTCCTGTAAATAAACAGGTATTCGCTCCTACCTCACCAATAATGTAAGTAAATGGCTGGGATTATAATTTTAACATAAAGTCTTTGGAACGCGGTTTGTTTTTATGGCATTACACAGCGAATAAGCATAGGGCTCTGCTGATGGTAAAAGAAGAAAACGCGATATCCTCGCATGTAAACCCGCCTCAGAGTTCAAGTGCGACTTTTAATAATATTATATTACTAGCTTCCGCCCGCTCCTCCGTCCGCGCGGATGTCGGTCTTCGCGTGATAAAACTGAAAAATTAAATTTTTTTTCTACATATTTTTCCAGGATAAAAAGTATCCTATTTTATTCAGGATAACAAGGTATAATTATACCAAGTTTCATCGAAATCGAACCGTTAGTGTTCACGTGATGCCTGAACATACAGACAGACATAACTTTTTTAATCACATATTTGGGTTTGGTATCTCCAGTCCTGTAACACCTGCTATTTATTTTTTCAATATTTTTAATGAACAGAATTGACCCTTCTACAGATTTATTACAGATGAACTACCAAAATTGGTACTCACAATGAAGCTACTTAGCTCCGACATTAAAAAAATTAAAATTTACTTGGTACATTATTTCTTTCATAATCGTGCGTGTTACACATATTTTGCCAAACAGACAGATACTGATCTTTTATTTTCGGTCCTGTTTTCGTTAGGTTAGACTTATCTACTTTGCAGTTTGCTGGTGTTTTTTATTCGAAATGCTGAAGAAGCCTACCTTCGTAAAATGACGAAAATAAGCTTCTTCAATATTTCGAATAAAATCTGTTCTCAAAAAAAGGACGTCGTACAATAACAAAAAAGTATGTTAACAAAAAAATACCACCACCATAAAATAAGTAGCAAATATAATGTATTTAATAATATTCTTATGCAAATTCCTGTAGTAGTTTAAATTCGGTCACAAATAGGTACCTATCTTGAATCTTAAACAGATAGCGTGGGATGTGAGGAAATAATGATATGGTGACACTTCCTTGGGAAATGTTTTATCCGAACCATTTGATGTTCGCAATAAATCGGACCACATTATGTTCGGGGAACAGAAAATTGGTTCAAAATTAATGGCGAATCAAAATAGTGACCCAGGCGGGAACTTTGTGTACGTGTCTAGTATCGAATGTGTATACCCTACTCCGAATGTTCATTACCAATAATGATGCTGGACGATAGCAGCAGCTGACGCGGTAGTCTGACACTGTACAAAGCAGATTCGATTCCCACCCGCGGCCAAAACTGTTTGCTCTTGCATTTTTTGTGTTTATCTTAAAAATATTATTACATTGGTACATGTTAAAGTTCCTCCTAAAGCGGATTTGGTTTTCAGAAAAAAATGTAAGAATTAAAAATATTTTATTTTTTATTTGTCAAGATTTTACTTAGTCTGAATATTTTGTTGAACATTCGATAAAATATCTTCACGCCAGGTTCCTTATGGGGTAGGCAGAAAGTATCGAGTGCCAGACCTCACGATCCTGACAAACCTGTCTTGCTTCCTTCACATTCATTACCCTTTTCATACAAACACGCCGGTTTCGGAGACTCTTGACATCACCCTCGGATAATATCCGATTGATCTGATCGTGAAATGTCAGACTTGGTCTCCCCGGGTACCTACATCTATCCACATTCGCATTGTATATCTGCTTTGTCAATCTTTCATCTGTCATTCTTTCCACATGACCGAACCAGTGGAGCAACCCCTTCGCATTTTAACACCAACACTGTCTTTCAATCCTACTCTTTCTCGGATCTCACTGTTACGAATGCGGTCAGCGATCGTTACACCACAGATTTTCCGTAGTGCTCTCATTTCGACCGCATTTATTCGACTGACATTTTATCTCTTTCTGACACAATTCGATAAAATCTTTATTAGCAGCAAATAATGAGCTTATTTAACAGTTTTGTCAAAGATAATTATTGTTTTTTTAATACGGTTTACATATGTAAGGTGACTCGTAAATAATAGTGGTCATAAGATTTTAAACTTACATCTGTACTTAAAATAAAATTGAAATAATTATTTTTGGGTTTTCTTGTTTTACTACACATTAATTATTACAAATGATCGAAAATCTACGCAAGTTGTATAATTAGTGTACACAAGGTGGCTAGCAAGAAAGTTCAATATTGAAATGCTCTTCACTTAGTTGGTGCACACTTACCCAGGGAAGATGGGTATAACATGTTACTGTCGGCTCCATGGACTTGTTCAACTGTTGAAATGGAACTTTAGACGGAGGAGTCCATTGTACTTCCGTTAATAAAGTTTAATCCACGTGCTAACTGCTACCGTCATAGTTCGTGCTATCCAATGTCGTTTCAATAGTTCTGACAACGTAGTGATTATATTCTCTTTGGTTCTGACGACAATTTTGAACACACTCTATATTACTTTTTGTGATTACGTTTCTATATTTAAACTTAATAAAAAATGCGATTTCAAAGTAACATTCAACTCCGGACAAACACAATTCCGTCTAGCAACCATAAGGCAACCATTCGAAAGGCCCTCCTCAGTTTATGTCATTCACTTGACCTTCGACAGTGTCAATGTTAATGTAATAATATGATCTACATTCAGCAATAGCGATCGGGGAGATGTATTACGGATTACCGTCACTCGCATGTTTCACCTTTCTTATGTAAATCTGAAGTAGTTGTGTGCAATACGAAAGTAGCAGGTAATTGAATAGAAATAATGTAGTCGGTACAGTCGGCCGCATCGGGCGGTGTTCGCACTGCGGGATCTGTTCGGCTGCGGTCACATTTCATCAAGTGTGGTTGTGGCTAATTATGGTTTGGTAACTGAGAGCGTACCTGCAGACGATTTCACTTCAGTATGAATAAGATAACAATGTCTGGCACCACCTTGTTTTGACGTTAGAACCAAAAAATCACAATTTAAAAATCGTCTTCAATTTATCTTTAGTTTATCTTTTTTCGCAGAAATGCATAAATAATAAAACATGTTATAATCATTAATTTAATACAAACACTGAAATCTTAGTTGGCCAGGATTTTGTTTCGCCGTTTACTCACAGCCCGGATATAGTATAGGTTTGGCACGAAGTTGTGGTAGTTTACGGTGGAGGAGTATTAGTATTAGTAGGGGGAGCAAAATTGTTTGTGATTAGTAATTAATCTTGTTATACATAGAAAAAATGAACATTAAAATATATGTACCTACTTAAATATTATATTTTAACATCACAAAGTGGTAGAATATGTTGGAATGCTTAAATATTTTTGTTTGTAATATCTTTGACATTCATTTGATTTCATATTTAATTTTGCTTGATATCTCTTGTTTATCTATACCGAGAGCGTCATTTTTCAACGATACTATACTTAATAAAGTTCACAAAAATAAATCCGCACGTAAGTTGTGTTTGTTTGATGGTGAGTGTACTGGTTTGTATCCACGTCCAGTAATTATGTTGCATAACGAAGACACAGAGACAGTCGGCATGGTGCGGTACACGCTGCTGGCCCAGTTATGGCCACTCATTTAAATATGGGACCAGTATTTGCTCATTGCTCGACATTCGAACGTAATAGTAATTATGTACCTACATAATACTGCTATTATCATTGATAACACGGGTCTTGCTGTTGTATTTCTATATTGAGGAAGGGAAACGAGTAATGGCTTTCCTGACAGAGAAAAATACGTCGTCTATTGACCCCTAAACTAATAGCTCTCTCTCAGTTAAAGCTTTGACGCTTATTGCATAACTTAGTTTAGATACTGTAATAGTTATGAATTAAAAAAACGAGTATACTAAACATTTTGAGTAAATTACAAAGAAAACCTATTATGAAACTACAAAAATAAAACTTTTTAGCTAATGTTTACATTTTTAAAAAACAAAATGCCAATACTGACTGTTTTAATGTTTATATACGACGAAACCATTTTCCAACGAAAATAAAATAAAAATTAAAAGAGTAGTCCTTGTGTTTATTTGTAAGTGGGCTAAAGCAATAGGTCTTCACATTTCGAAATTGCATATTATTGTTTAATTTTTGTGTTCTCTAATTATGTATTCATTAATATACTTCTTTTCAAATAAGTGTCTTGTGTTATGACCGTACACCAGTTTGGACTAAGGTTAAAATATACTCTTTACTTTTTTTCAAAAACCACCTGTGCCTAGATGTACCTACTCGTGAAGCAGCAGGTACCGATTGACATTATTGTAATAAACGATTAGCGAAATTTAGGGGTCAACTCCTTGGCTTTACCCTTCTGCCCATCAGATGATGACACTCAAGTGACATGTATGGTGTCTGTTGGCAACGTTTATCTCTTACCATAAGGAGAGGCGCCTGATTACTCGTTAATTTATAACTTAAAAAAATCCAGCGTCACTCAGGAAACGCGTGAATGTTTATGACTAATCTAACCTGTCAGACCGTAATTTCCAACAAACCATTACATTGTCGAATTCACAAAGGAAATATTAGCCAGGATGGTGAAATATTATTGATAACGCACCGTAGAGGTACAGGTTTGATGCCAAATTGTTATCGCCACCCATCGACTCGCTCGACTCTTTCGAGCTCTCGGGCAGGGATGTGAGATATTCTGCGCAGGGGGTAGGTAAAACACACATAGCAGAGATACTTAAGTATAAACATAATCTGTACATTGAAATTCCACAAGACCGTGGAGACGCAGCGCTGTGAGCGATGTTACATAAACCATTTCTAGCTACTTTTGATCCTTCACAACTAGAAAACTAATGTTAAATGTAACTCGCCATATAAATCAAATTATTTTTCCTTTACTACTCTGCCCAAACAATTGTTGTTACATAAAAGTTTAAAACTTCGCATTTTTATGACTGACTCACTCACTGACATATATATTATCATAAACCTACCATTTTTCTAGATGACTTAACATTTAAAATTCAGTTAGACTAGTTAACTACCTATGTGTTAGACAGAAAAAACTGCATAATATGTTCGATAATCAATCTCAATAAAGTAATTACAAAGTTAGACGAAAATAAGGAAAAACTTAGGTTTATTTTCTATTAATGGTATTAAATACCAAAAATTTCTTTACAAAAAGTAATGGCATCCCCCACAACCTAGCAAAGTTCAATATTAAGAGTATGGACCTTTGTCGACATCACCCCGGCAAAATGACTGAGATTTATAAGTGTGCCAGTTTCTGTGTAGAATTACCAAACTTTATGAACCAGAACATGGAATTCGAGCTAAAGCTTTGAATTAAGTTGTTACATACATGATGTACCTACACATTATATTTATTTATTCAACTTATATATTATTTGTTTAATAAGGTTTGTATGTTGCCGCGGTGTCGGATCCATAGCACGATGTGGATATAATATGTACGTAGGTTACTTTTCTAAAATTTGATTTGTAAAATAAATAACAATGCCAAAATATTACACATGGTTGTACATCATCGGTTAGTATCCCACTTTTATAAGAGGTAGTTGTTATTTGGGTTATTCCTTCACCCGTATGTTTGTATCCTTTTTTTGTACATAATTGTGAATGAGTTTTGATGATTTTCAAATGTGAATTTCATCAAGATCCGACAGCAGTATTTGAGCTAGACATAATACTCTTAAAGTATATTTTTGTTTTCGTATTATAGGTGGTAACAAAACCGGAGTCCACTTTTTGCGGTTATTATAAAACTATGTTACTAGTTAAGCCGACATATTACGTTGTTAATTTCTTAAGTAATGACAGTTATGTAAATCACCTGACAATTGTATAAAAAATAATAAAATTTAATTACGTGTTTTTAAATTTTCTAATAATACGCTAAATTTACATTTTTCTTTTTTATAGAAAACCTTTTTCTGACAATAGATAACACATAGATTGATGATGATGATCCAGTGTGTTCTTGTAGTTTTCAATAACCAATCGAACCGCAACGGAAAAGTGTATTTAATACAACAATAAAAAATAAACAATTTCTTAAGTGCTAACACTATTAAAACTCCCTAAATACAAAACTAACAGATATTATTTACATACAAGTCGCATAGCAAACTCTGAATACAATTCGCATATACAAGCTTAAAAAATACAATAAACCTATATAAATATAGTACTCATTTATTTTACTAATATTTTAATAAAAACTACACAACTTTTGCTTTCAATATTCGATATTTAAAAATACAATTAAGGCGGGAAAGTGAAGTAGGAAGTGATGTGTAAAAGTGAACTTACTGTAGTATTTGGTCGGCGAGTGTAGACGCGCACGCACGTTCACAAACCACCGAAGCACTGACCAAGTTGGCTGGTCACCACCCGGCACCCACCCCACTAAGCTTAGCTCCACTTAAGATCACCGATAAGGCCTTCGTGACATAAACGAGACATTTGGCAACTGTTACGTTACACCGCTTCGGAACAATATGTGGATTAGGGTTGCTTCACCCGCCTTAATTAGTTGACATCCTCTCTCTACTTATTTACGTTTGCTTTACATGGTAACCATTCGCACACCAGATACATAATATACACGTAACGCTCAGGCACTGAACGTTCTGGAAAATTCCGCTAAAAACGTTTGTGGCCCACCTTGGACGCTACTGTATTTAATCAGAAACGGTAAGTGGGAACGGGTGGTATATCACATTAAAAATAATTGTAATTGTTTAACAAAAATTGTGGTCGGACCAAATCGATCATAAAAAATTCAGCTTTATTTCATAAAAATTTTGGCCATCTGATGGCAAGTGTGCAAAGCGAAGCGCTAAAGTTTTGTGGCGTCTTCCTAGCTTTGTAACATCGCTGCCTATTTCGGCGCCATTTTAGTGTTCCCATTTAAAGTATAGGATAGTCAAACCGTCTGCTCGCAGTTTTGCTGCTCCAACCTGTAATTGTCCGTGTATTGTTAACGTTTAATGTTTGAACGGTATACGCGTTTCTTAGCATCAGGACAGCTCACTGCTTTTACATATTTATCCTGTAAGCACTATTTGTATAAATTTTATTTCACTGCACCTATTGTACGTATTTTGGTAACAAAGAAATTGAAGTGAAACAGCAATTACCCGCGACTTCTCTCGCATAGCTTACAAGCTACTGATTATTGAACTATATTTATATAATAATCAGCTTAACCATTTGAAAATATACAGATTTGTAGCTAAACGTACAACACAATAGTTCTTCATATTTTTTATTAGCAAACATTTGTAATATCATAAATGTGAAGGTGTTTTGTCTACTTGATATGTACTACCGTCATAACTTCACTTCTTACCACAGTTGTATTCAGGTTTGCGAGGCAGATCATCTGTTAGCTTATAAACTTAAATAAAAGGTTTACTTTTCAAGCCTCCGGTTTTACCAAAAGTGAGTATAGACGACGTTCTAGGCTGTACTAACTGGGTCCGAGCTTTTAGTAGATAATTGGCACATCCTACCCATAGGTGCCAACTGTACTTACTCCATCAAGGGACAACTTTGAAACTGATATTGGGTAAGAATCCTTTAGTTAGTAAGTATAGCTGGTATTTTGTAGCTATTTTGGCCTTGAAATCGTTAAATTGACCAAAGCGTAGCGTAGTAGACATTTATATGACAATTGTTCGCAGATGGTTTTCGACATTAAAGGATACATTCCAGGAAATGTGTACGATAATACTTATTTTTGCGGAGAAAGGGGACTTGGTAAGGAAGGGTTTTGGTAGTATTGAATTACACATAGTTTGCATCGTACCAAATATATACTTCTTGTATTGTTGACTTGAGTGACTTTGTTATGATAAGACTTGCTAAATTCACTATGTATTTAGCCTGAATATTAATCCTTCTACAAATGTGCTGTCGTTATCGTAACTTAGCATATTATAAGCACTATAAGGTTGATATAAAAACACTATTTTAGATAGAACAGGGGGGTTACCATAAGCTCTTAAAACAGTATTATTTCAATAATACTAATTGTCATCGCAGAAAGACAACCTTATGACGTATATCATAAAGTTGCTTATAAAGACGGACATTTAGCAAGATGGAAATAATACTGTTAAAAGCGTTCATGGTAGGGCCCCTGTTCTCTGAGGAACACTTGCATTACAAGCATTAAAGATTCGTAAGCGTTTCTATCAATTACTACTTTGTTTGTTTGATCTGTCTTTCTGGATATCCGATATCCACACAAAGTAGGATGTATTTGATGCCTTATGAAGGTCTTGTGGATGTCTCAGATACAGCAAATGCTTCTTCTGATATCTGATTCTGGTATTCCAATTTGTTAGAATTTCGTAGAATTAACTAGACTCTTTAGAGTTCAGAAGAAGTGTATACGAGCGATAGGTATGTAGTGTCAATCAGTTACATTCATGCAAACCCTTTCTAAGTCACTTGAAATATTAGATACATTTACCTTGTTTATATATATGGGCTGTATGTGTACTTGTAAATAAAACACCATCATTTGTTTCAAACAAAAACTGAATGAACTCCTAGGTTTGTCAAATATTAGAAATGGTAAAAAACTACATAGTATACCTCACCAAAAAAAACACAATAATTATAAAAAGAAAGAATTGGATTCCTTTTCTGATAATCTTAAATCACTTCCATTAAAAATTTTCGAAAGAAGGTATTTAACTTACTTTTGGAAAAAACATATTATAGTATTAAAGATTTTCTTGTAGATAAGAGTAAATAATAAAGTATTTCTAATATGATTAATTAAATTGCAGAAATCTTGGTTGCCGAGGAGTTTGTTATGCCGTTTCTTCAGCTGCCTAGCTAGGTTTGGAAACGGTGGTAGGAGAAGGCAGATTGGTTAGGTATAGTCCAGGTTGCCGTTGAATTTGGTTTGCTGTTTTTTCTTCTGTCTGGCTAGGTTTGGAAATGGTGGTAGTTTACGGAAGATAAGGTTAAATTTATTTGCATTCTAAAAATGGTTTGTAATAATTAATAATTTAATGAATACAAGAAACAGTGTTGTAAATAGTAAATAAAGTATTCAAATAACAAATTTTATAAATACCTATTAAAATATTTGCTCGGCATTAAATAATTTTGTAAAATCTTTACAACACTTTTAACCCGCAATTAAATATTTTTCATTTTCATATATTTTACTTTAACTAAAAGTATGTGCTCAATGATATAACTATTTCGTGCTCCGAACGTTAGTATTCGTCTAGTATACGATACATGTTCGTGCTAGTCGCTGGTGCTGTTGCAATGAACAGATTATCTATCTGGAGGAGATACGCTTGCTATTTCATATTCAGTAACGGATCTCACGTTAGATAACGGCCGCTATCTAGATTGAGTACTTTATGTAGATATAATATCTAGATCGAAACCGATTTTCGTTAATCAAGTTCTTCAGACAAAATTATGACACAAATACAGTTCCAAGATAATTTTGGATACAAGTAATATAACCGCAGTAAATTTGCAAAAACCGACTTCGACTTCAAACTTACCTAAAAATTAAGGATTTCCTTCGATAATAGGACAACATAGCCATTAATTCTGGATCTGGTGATAGTGTCCCAGGGGAATCGGAGAAAATTATCATTTTTGTGTCAACGTACTTGCAGTTATTGAAATCGGAGACCGTTTATTGTTGTTTTGTTGTGATTAGTTATAGTATAGTAAATGTAGTTGTCTGTGTCTGTAATTTTTAAATTTAATTTTGTTTGTCTCTGAGTTCGTAGAAGTGTCTCTTGAATAAGTAAAAAGTAATGATAATAATTTCAAAAAAAGTAAACCATGAATTAGACCTTCATATTATTTTAAATTTGACTTTAATGTTTAATGTTATATTTAGCATAATTTTGTTACAACTTTAACCGGCGCGGTGGCCAAGCGGTAAGGTATTGGCGTTGACTACATGAGGACCCGAATTTGACTCTTGGGTCGGGCAACTTTAGTTATGTTCATTTAATATTGTAAAAAACATCATAAAGAATAAAAGAAGAAAGAAGAAAGAAAAAATCAAGAAACAATCCAAAATTATTAAACGATCAGATGGAACTTAATACATCTCTCCTTTTGAATATTTTCTAGTATTTTAATCTAATAATACATGTAACATAAGTTTTGCTATAAATTCAATTAATGATATTTTAGTATTATTATTATTATAATAAAAATAATAATAACACAATAGTGTTGACTGCTTACTGCTTATTTCATATTGACATACCTTTTATCGTTTATTTTAATTTATTTTAGTGTTGGATATTTTTTTCTTATATAATAATTTAATTTTTAATATAATAATTTAACTTTAAATAATTAATTTACTTATTTTTATTGTGACATGAATGTTTTATTGAATATTGTTTTTTAGTTTTCTAATTTTGACATGGGCATTTTTAATATTATTATTTTTTCTTTAAGTTAATTGATTTGAGCATAAATAATTAAGTTTTACATATGTACAATATAGTAAATTTAATTTAGTAATTAATTAATTAGTGGAGGCAATTGACATGTTTTTTTAATATTTTCTAAAATGGTACTTTTTTCACCATTTAGTGGTGAAATAATCTATAGCTGGCAACTCTGTTGTATAACGTTTTAAAGTTCTTGTATCTACCCATTATAAATGAATATATATTTACACATTAAAAATATTGTTTAGTAGTTTAAGTTTTAGCCCTGATAATGCTGTATAAGCGAAACCTGTGGCTACTAATTACAAAGTAATAAATTATAAGTGATAAGTAAAACAGTACAAGTGTTTATTTAAAAAAATGAATATTTGGAAGTTTTACCAAGTGCCGAAGATGGAAAATATCAAATAGATTGGATTAGCGTTAAGTCAGCCACTTATCACATTGTAGGAAAAAGTACTTTCCGCTAATCGAGGGTACTTTTCATACCTCTCCTGCGATATGCCCTGAATAAACTATTTTTATTTTTGATTCAACTCTAAACCATGATTCAAACCACATGTTTCCAGTCTCCTTGTAACTAAATAATTCAACTTCGACATCATTTTTAGTTGACCCATTTGTGACGACTATTTCAGTAGTCAGTTCGTTCGGTGGAAACAGATAGAGCGATAGCTGGAACTGTAGACACTTTTGTCGCTCATCTACACGTAGACGTATATCCTCGCTAACATTATAAATGCGAAAGTGTGTTGTTAGCATGTCTGTACTTCTTTCACTTCCCAAGTCATGGTACGGGTTACTTTGTGCGCTTAGATGGTCGGGGGAATAAAGGTAGAGCCAGTACTTACCGTTGGTCGTATCTTAACGAGACTCTGCGGGAGTGCTAACTATATTTTTGTACGTGGGTGAAGCCGCCGGTTACAACTATCCTACTATAAAAAGAGGAGTTACGTTAATATGTAACGAGCGTTATAATGACACACCTTTACGCAAATAAATGAAAACCATGTAAAGTGGATCAGTGCCACGTCATCTTGGCTCATTTCTTTTATTTAAGATCTGTTTTTTGTATTAAGATAATTTAAAAAAAAGAGATTTGATGTGTATCCATGTACCGCGACCGGTTTGAAAGGTGCTTATTTATGCAAGAAGCTTAACGTCGCAACTTCAGATTGGTAACCCACCGATTGACATCTTTGGTGTGACAGCTAACACGAATTTGGTGTTCTTTGAAATTCTGTCTACCTGCATACTTTTTTTTACTTTCAAAAGTATAAAATACTATAGAGGTTGGGCCGCTTAGATCGGTTTTTTATACGAGTACATCAGAGAGCGCACAAGCACATGGTTCTCGTGATAGTAAGAAAAACCTCCGCCACACTACCATCCTGAACGGAACATGTCATTATGGCGTCTGGAATAGATAAGAAGGATCCCTACACGGGCAAGTGGCTGCACAGCACTCTATCACCATTCAACTTGACAAGTCTGAAACTATCACCCACACCACATCTTACAAACGTTTATTATTGGGATCGGTTTTTATCTGTTGGTTTCAGGAACGGACAAATCTTGTACTCAGTTGAGAAGTGGAAGCCGATCGTATTGTCTTACTTTTTTTTATTTGTTATCCTCATGCTCATTGTTATTCATTTCGGTTGCCTTCCCTCATCTTTTGGATAGTAAACTGTGGATGTACTTATGAGTATTACTCCATTCGACTACGTTTAACTACAAGTACTACTCGTATAGTTTACATTAAGATTGACATACTGTTAGACCATACATAAATAACGATATTACGTATTATCTTTTTATCTGAAATTCAGATTTCACCACCACCCATAAAAATATATAGGTATATTATGGTTCTTCACATACTTGTAGCGTGGTGAACTATATAGTGTTCCGTTCGTGTATATTTTGCGTCTAGTGTAAATATTTAATACTATAACGTAGCTATGTTCACTAGAGATAATGTCTGCTTTGAATGTTAAAATATTTTTTTAATGGACCAATTTCAAAAAATATTTTAACAGTTTTTAATATTTTTTTTAATATTTTAACAGTTAGCAGTTTCGGAGCCTATTAAATACAAACCAACATACAAACAATCAAATATTTCCTCTTTTACATCTAACAAAAGCAGCTTATTGGGTTAAACTGTATTGTAAAATATACAGAAAACCATCGAAATACCCATATAAAATTTCAACCCAATCGGTTTTGCCGTTTAAAAGTTGTGTAAAATATATGCCTGGAAGTATGGAAGGTTAATTTTTGCTACCCGGTGTCCCATACCCGTTGTCCTGAAAGAATAAAGCATTGTCCCACTGTGCACTGTAAAAAGTAGTCTATGTTCATCAGGGATATTGTAGGCTTCGAATGGTAAAAAAATCATTTTTTTCCAACAATAAAATACCAACAATAAAATCTTTCCTTGTTATTATTGTCGGGTGTCGTATAATTCAAAATTTAATCTCATGACATTGAAAAATACTTGAATATGATTTATTTGGACAAAGAAAAAGGATTAATATTAAGACATGGGTAACATGATCCGAAAAAGGTAACTCTTTTTGTTAACTTTAAAAATGTGTAAAAGTAGGTATATTACTGTAACTATAATAGTTAGATATATGGTGTCGGGAACTTTTTAGAGATATTAATACGTTCTTTAATAGTGTACAAAATCTATACTATCACGCTTATAACAATGCTATATTATATTCTAACAGCCTTACTAATAATAAAAAATTGTCGGTAGTGTCTACAAGCTGTATAAACAATGAATAGGAAAAATGTTATTAATAAAAAAAATTGACACAAAGAATGTATGTACATGAACTTTAAGAGGCTGTAATGTTCATACAAATTTACGCAAGCTTTACACTCGCAGACACCTTTGTTTAATTGTAAACAGATGTTGCTTGCTGCTGCTAAGGATCAAATCATGTGTCAAAATTTCTGTTTATGACATCTCGGTTATCGTCTTTTAAGCTTTTAGCTACGTTATGACCTGCTTGGTAAAAAAGGAAATGGTCTGTTTTTCTTAACGGCACTGGACCAACACGAGTTGCTATTTGAGTTCTTAATCTAGGATAGATTATTTACCACTAGCTGTTTGCCTGCGACTTCGTCAGCATAAAAAAGTTATGATTTTCATAAAAAAAATCGTAACCCATTATAGTCCTTTTGGAGTTGATATTTGAAAAATGAGATATGTGTGAACTCGGTTATGTAGAAATTTAAATATCAAATTTTATCAAAATCGTTTCAGCAGCTTAACAGTAGAAGAGCAACAGAAAGAGAGACAGACTTTCGTTTTTTTTGTAATATTTATATTAATTATTATAGATATTTTACTATACTATTAAACACGCCAATCATAAATAGATGATAAACATAAAAACCTAAAACACAATAAAAAAGATTTAATACATATTATTATGAACTTTAATAAAAAAAGAAAGTAATTGGTCTGTGGTACAAATTGTCACGTTATGACACAAACATCAAAATGTATTGATCTGTGATCACTAGCGTTCTAAACTCAATTAATTAGGTCACGATAAAGACATGCATGAAAAATATTTTTAATACTAACTAAATAATACGAAACAAATATTATTATAATACATTCTAGAAATAACTTATACATAATAATTAAAACGTTTTTGAAAATTGTTTAATTCGTCCTGATATGTAGAAGTATCTTCACGCCCATATCCCCGAAGAGGTAGGCAGAGGCACAACCAGGGCACCCACGACTAGCCGAAGATAATACAAAACAAATATTATTATAATACATTCTAGAAATAACTTATACATAATAATTAAAACGTTTTTAAAAATTGTTTAATTCGTCCTGATATGTAAAAGTATCTTCACGCCCATATCCCCGAAGAGGTAGGCAGAGGCACAACCAGGGCACCCACGACTAGCCGAAGATACTATGTCCCATATTGTGATAGGTCGCAAGCCTATCGCCAACCGGGCACGTTTCCAATCCCGACCAACTTTTTTTTTTAGAAAATTGGAAAAATCCAATTTTCGTTTTGTTGGCCGACCCGGGATTCGAACCCGAGACCTCATGCAGTCAAGTCCAACACCCGGACCGCTCGACCACAGAGGCGATATATATTATTTCTAAAATTACCTATGAACACTTAATAAAATACTTAGTCTGGCCATAAATACTGTTACACTTAAAAATAAAAAAATATTACATTTGAATTTCGAATCTGTCATTTTTATACGATTGTTCATTGTGT
>NJDD01000289.1:244577-280732 GCA_002245505.1 Calephelis nemesis
TGTATATTTATGTATTAAACTAACACACTGTAAAAGTAATATATGTTATTTGCAGTTAAAAAAATATTTTTTTTCTTTATTACAATATTTATGGCAAGACTAAGTAGTTTCCGAACAGATTTGACAAAAGTTGTGACGTAATCTCGTTATACTACGTCAATAGTAACACAAAGGAGTTTTGGCGCCATCGCGAGAAAAGATGGTCGAAGATTTGTCATAATTATTGAATTTCGTGTTGATATTGAGTGAAATTAGTCAATTTTGGTGGCATTTTGTACAATTTTGTTCAGTGAAAGTGCACAAATGAAATAATCATGAAGAAATTAGCCTATCGTGTGTTTTCTCGTTACCGCCAAATCTCATTACATGAGCTTGTGTAAGGAGGCCACCGCTTTACCCAAGAGCCTGACATGACTTAGTGACGACTTATGACTAATGACTAATTATAATTGATTAAAATTCAAATAAAATTTAATGCAAATTCCTACTTGACTAATGGCAAAATACTAACGTGAAGGCCAAAACCTAAAGAAAGAAGAAAGAAAGAAAAAGTAGTAACACAGACTTCAGAAAAAGTTTATTAAAATTAACATTTAAGTAACATTTTTTTTATTAGAAATGATTTTCGCAGCGCATGCGATAAAAGACATTTTATAGCTATTTTTTACACCTTGTGTTACATTATTGCAGCTTTAGTAGCGATCCCTAATTTTTTCGCATTTTAGCCCCTGTTCATCAGGAATAATGTCGGCTTCTATTAGTGAAAGATTTTTTCAAATCGGTCCAGTAGTTTCGGAGCCTATACAATACAAACAAACAAATCTTTCCTCGTTATTATTATTGTACTCGTAGTATTGTTATTGTAGTGATATCTTTCTTCTAAGAGATCATTCAGTAACTCAAGGTTTCTAATTTTGCACTTATTTATTAATTCTTATTTATGTGATATCGTCATAGATAAGTACCTATGAGTTAAATTATTTATTCTAAAAATCGTTTTTATTATTTATTTATTCATGAAAACTTAATGTGTTTAAAATCCTATTAACATTACAAATTCGAAAGTTTGTGAAGCTGTTTAGATATTCGTTTGTGTTATTGTTAATTGAGCATATATCCACGTCTATGTCCTGGTAAAGGATATACGCAACTTTTATCTTGGTTTCGAAAGAAAGCCTGTTGACGTTGATACGCTGGTACAGCGCGCAAATAACAGTCAGATAGTTTATAAAGTGTAAGGTTAGTCGGGATGCTGTCTTTTAAAGGGTTTAAAATAAACTTTCCTTTAGTAAACTAAAGTTACTAATCTGTCTCTGTAGATGGTCGAGATTCCCTTTTTCATGGAATAAAAATCCTATAGCTTTCCTGACGGTAAGAAACAACCATGACCTACAGTGACTACCAATGTTGTAGTGTTAATGTGTAAGTCTAGCGACTACTCCCACTTCCAGGACTGAAATACGATAGTTCAAAACATTGTCATTTTGCTAATGGCTATTCCTATGTAAGGTGATGAGTCACTAGGTAAGTAAGTTCCTGCATCCTCCACCACTATTGATCTTATTGGTAAGTATTTATTTATTAACCTATGCTCAAAGAAACTAATTTGGACCCCCCTCTTACGCACCTTAGCCCTATAACGCAATTTCAGTTATGATATGATAAATAAATACATATTTATGTAACTTATTTCTTGGAACAACATTTTTTGTGCTTTCTCTGTCTGCCGGAGCCTGGGCTGCGCCGCGTCGACCTTGAACCGTCACTTTACACTGTCAATTGAATGTATTTCATCATGTGGACACATTTAACGCACATATATACGGTCGTACTGTCGTACACACAGGTATCCTTGACTACTTTCACCGGGTTCAAAGAATGGATGCCTTTCTAAACGCGACTGTCTATAATCCATACTAATTATTATAGTTGGGTACTCGTGAGACGCAGTTACCTATATCACAACATACAAATAAATTTCTTGTGCACTTGTGAAACCCTTTTGTTGATTTTCACAGACTAAAACTAATCTGGGGTGATGCCCTTTTAGGAAACGAATATAATACCGTATGGATAAATCGCTGGGGTCAACGTTCTCTAATGGAATGTTCTAGTCATTTCAATTCTTGGATGATGTCAGACTGCTGGGGTATTGCAAAGGTTTAACCCAGACTTATACCAATACCCTACTTCTTCCTTTTACACGCCTAATTCTGAGGCTCGGGTTCCATTCCTGACGTGTGTAGATATTTGTATGATGAATCTGTATTCCAGTTTTTATTATATTTATGCTAGTATCTATTTAGGTATTTCTTAATGAAACATCGGTGACAATACAATAACACAAGCATTTAAATTTGGGGCTAGATCATTTTATGTAATTTGTCCGGGACATGTTTAAGTTCTTATTTATTTATTTTAGTAAGGCTTGTAGCTGTCACGTTTTAATTTGAATGGTAAATTTGGGAAATGCTTGACATCCCGGTCTTGGGGTTGCGTAACAGTTTAAGTGTCCACATGCGATGTTGACATAATATTACTAACATGAATATCGTGTTCTTATTGTTTCAGTATCATTTGCCTTGTAGTATTGTACACCAATAATAAACATTTAAGTTTTTGCGGCTAAGCCAAATTCATTATTAGAACTTCACCTAATTTAGAGAAATCATTCGCAAAGGAATTATTGCACTGGTCCGTCTTTGGTACTCGTACTCGGTAACTTTTAAATTACTTTTATACTGTGTCTATCGATATGATGTAGGTGAATGTTTTAAATCTTACAATAAGCCGACGATAGAAAGGGATACAAAAAAAGGTAAAAACATGCAAATTACATACATTGGATTGTGGACGATTGCAGGAAGATTTGTGCAGGCTTGAATTATCTTCTGTGGTTTTATTAATTAAATATTAATGTTAATTTCTTCAAATGTGTGAGTATAACCTTTGCTAAGAAAACAATTAATTACACAAACCGCATAAATAGTAAGCATAACTATTGAAAGAACAAATAAAGTTGTCTTTTGTACAATATGTAGATACTATTACAGAAAGAGCATACAGAAATTTAGGATTTGTTAAGGTAGTTAGCAATAACTTTGCCGGTATTGACTGTGAAAAAATTACCTTCCTTAACTATCGTTGTTCTGTTACGGCAACTTGAAGCCTGCGAAACTTACAGACTTAAGAAATTAAAACCTAGACGTTTTTTGTTAGATAATATGATGTTTACGTATGTGGCATTCTAAGTGGTTCTGTAGATAGTGTCATCTCACCTTCTTTTACTGTGCACATCAAAAAGTCATGCAAGGCACACTCCTTTATTAGAAACACACATCTTTCGTACACATTGCTACATACCTGCGAACTCAACTGCAAACAGGCACAAGAAAACCTTTAATAAAATGTTCTACATACATACATTAAGTATTCAATACTCATGAACCGTCTGTTTAAGCACACTCACACGCAAGCGCGTACACACACACACACACGTCTTTTTTACAAAATTTTATTTCTTAATTAATTGTTTGTTTGGATGTAAGTATTAAAACTTTCCTTTTTTCTTTTAGTGCCGTGGATTTTAATAATTAATAAATAAAATAAAGCATTTGTTTTAAGTTTTAGTATTAACGGTAGGGTTTGTAATTATTTCTTTAAATTTTTTTTTTGTAACAACCACCTCGATCGTACAAAAGAATCCGCATCGAAATCGATCTATTCGTATAGGATTTATAGCGCCACAGACCCACACAGCCACTCACACACACATAGAAGAAGAAAGTTTTTACGTGCTATGCACTACCGTTGTCATAAAAATTACTTATCATATTCCCAGTTGCTCACAAAATATAATATGATTTCATTAGAGAACAGACGTAAATATCTAGATGTCACAACTCTGAGTAAAATTTTTAATAACAAGTTTGACTGTATTAACTTAGTAAGATCTATATCCTTTGCTGTACCACGGACTGTACACAAACGAGAGATACGAGCTGGTCATTTGTTTGCCGTGGGTATTTGTCGCACAAACGCTGGCCGTCGCGTTCCCATTAGGCGTGTGGTTGAAACTTATAATACAAGTTTTAGTATGATTGACATTTTATCGTATGATCCTGATAAATTTAAATCGGCTGTTTATAGAAAAATAAAACAAAGTGAAATATATTTGTAATACTTATTCCAACTGTACTTATATTTATGTGTTTAGATTGTAATTAACAACTTAGATATATGTTTTATGAAATGAAATATTTGATACTTTTTGCTTTTGTTATTTATGATTTTTGCATGCAATCAATAATTTTTATAATTGTTATATGAAATTTTACCTTTTTTTTTGCTTAGTATAATATTGAAATAATAATCTGAGAATAGCATTGTTGGCTACATTATTAGTTATTACTAAATATGTTTTGTAATATAAGTACAATTAAGATCGATAATGTAAGCTGTTCGCTATTTCTAAATAAAGAAAATAAAAATAGAGACACACATCAAACTCATAATACCACTCTTTTTACAACGAGGCTTTACATCGTTTCACAGAATACATGTACTTAAACTAGATTTTTTTCTTATCAGTTAATAAAATACCATTCGAACGGACAGACGGATATATTAAATCAATAAGCATTTCATTTTTGCCATTTGGCTGTAGTACCCTAAAAAGGAGCGTCATGACTTTAACTACGGCCAAAGTCTAGGTTGGGTATCTTTCTACTTTTATTTTTTGCCATTATGGTATAGACTACGGCCGTCTAGGATCTACAGCTCAATTTTAATAACTGCTATTATGATTCGGTGGCAAACACTAAAATATGTTTAATAAAAGACAAATAAAAAAAATATCGGTTTAACTTTCGAATTTCTTGTCCGACTCACACACACACACACACACACGCACACGCACACACACACACACACACACACAAACAACAGCATTGCTCCCGTAAGAACGATGTTATTTACTTTTTTTAAATATTTCTTTAACGCTTTTCACGTTACAGCTTTCGATTCATAATTTTTCAGTGGGACTAAAAGTAGATAGCTAATGCACGGTCAGTTTTTGCCTAAACATGTATCACTGACTTTAATAATATATCACAAGTTTTCCATATCTTGCTAAAGTTAGCCGACTTACCCCTTTTAATATTGTAATTGTTATTATTAACTCATTTATTATATATCACATTATTAACTATTGCACATAACGAAAATACCACAGAAATTTAAAAATTAAATAAAACAGAAGTTTTGTAAGCAAGCTATTATTCGTAAAGGCTATTTAAAGCAGTAGACTTGAGAAGTACTTACTATTTAATCGAAACAGCCCAAACACATACACACATCTTCACGCCAAGGCCGTTATGTGGTAGACAGAGAGAATCTTGTGCCAGGCTGACTGCTCGCCATGTCAGAAGGTTTCTGTATGTCACGTAGAGCTAAGCTTCTGTGTCTACACGCTCCAACTCTAAAAACCTTACCCTCATTAATCATCCTTGTTGTAGTGACGCTGTTTCGTCAAAAGCAAATTCGATCAGCTGTGACTAATTTTATTAAAATAATTTAAAATAGTATTACTAGTGTTTAATTGTAAAAAATAAAGTTTTCATCGACCTTAATTAAACTTATAAAAACAACACTTGTGTAAAGTACTAAAAAGTGAAAATTTTAATAACTCGAAGTCACACGTCGGGCCGTTACTTGGATCTTTTGAAAAGTTTAAATTTTAAATTGGAAAAATTCAGCAAAATTAGAAATTTGGTACGATTAGATAATTACAAAACTAAAGATGAATTCTACCTTTGTTGTTGATGTTGATTTGGAAAATATTGATTTTGAGAAAGTCACATTAAGAAGAAACAATCGTACAATGTCTATCGAGTCTGTGAAATAATAATCAGTATGGATTTAGAAAAGGCAGGTCCACATTATATGCATGTTTTCACTTAATACAAAAGATAATTGAATGTCTAAATAATAGAAAGCATCCACTTTCTATATTTTTAGATTCATATCATTGCTCATGCAAAGAATTTGACTTTGTTTCACATAAAATATTGTTAACAAAACTTGAGAGATATGACATTAGAGGTAAATCATTAGATTGGTTTAAAAGCTATTTAGAAAAAAAGGAAGCAGTGCGTTAAGATTTCAAAAATAAGTGGAAATCGCAAAAAAGTCTATATACTTCAAACTATCTCGTTAATGACTGCGGTGTGCCCCACACACATTTTAGGACCATTACATTTTTTTATTTACATAAATGATCTGCCTGATGCTATCAGTCATGATTCTATCTTATTTGCTGATGACACAACTCTTCTCATCAAGTGCGGAAACAGAAATGATCTAGTCACAGAAACAACTAAAACTTAAAACGAAGTAGCAGATTAGTTAAATGAGAATAATCTTAAATTAAATCTAACAAAAACAAAATTAGTCGAATTTCAAACTCATTATAGAGAAACTAAGAAAGTAGATGTTATTTTCAATTATACCATTATAGATAACGTAGATTTCACTAACTTCCTAAGTATAAAAATCGATAAATTTTGTAATTGGAAATCACTATTGATTCACTTTGTAATAAAATTGATAGGTTTGTATATGTATTAAGAAGAATAAGAGAAGTAACAGGTCTGAATGCATCTCTCTTAGCTTATCATGGATATGTTTCTTCCATTTTGCAATATGGGATCCCCATTTGGGGAAATTCTGTAGACTTAATTAGAATATTTAGAGTACAAAAGAAGTGTATTCGGGCGATATGTGGAGTTAATCAGTTACATTCATGCAAACCACTGTTAAAGTCGCTCAAAATTTTACCTTTACCATGCTTATATATCTTGGCTGTATGTGTATTTGTAAATAAACATCATCATTTGTTTCAAACAAATGCTGAAGTATTGAGAATTACACACTTCAGAAATAGTAAGAAACTACATGTGCCTAATCAAAAAGTTAATATTTATAAAAATAATGTATATTGCATGTCCATTTTCGTATATATAACCAAATTCCTGATAGTCTGAAATCACTTCCAGTAAAAAGATTTCGAAAGAATGTATTTGATTTGCTATTAGAGAAGACATATTATAGTGCAAAAGATTTTCTTGCTGACAAGCATAAATAAATAAAATATGTACATATATATTTTTTTATAAATTGAAACCTAATTTAAGTAACAAAATCATGGTTGCCGGGGAGTTATTTCGCCGTTTCTTCTCCCGACTGGCTAGGTTTGGAAACGGTGGTAGCGTACGGTAGATAGGACTAAAAATTAATCTACCTTTAAATTTAATTATAACAAATTATGAAACTTATGTTTATAAATAAATAAAATGTTTATTAAACATGTAAATAAGTGCTGCGATTTAAATGTATTTTTTTATATAAATATGTAACTACTTAAATTTATTTAAATATTTGCACACCACAATATGGTAGAATATGTTGTATTCTTAAATATCTTTATAACCACTTTTTAACACATATATTCCGCAAGTAAATAATTTTCATTTCATTTCATTTCGTTACTACTATTGTTTTACAGAAAAGTATAAAATAATAGCCGAGTTTATGTGGTTAAGATTTGTTGCGGAGCTTTGTTACATGACATCTTATAACTTTTTAACAGGGCGAGCGTTCCCGGCCGTCAGCTGACATTATAAAAACAGTTAAAGAGCTTTGAAAACGGCTATGTAATAAACCTTGTTTTTTAAAAGGATCGAGAACTCCGCCGAGATAAATTATTAAATGTTAAGTAGACATTTTGAACACGGTCCACCAATTTCTTTTATTCGCGCTTTTCTCTATACTACGTCAATTATTCTCTCGTCAGAAATAAGCTTACCAGTGTACCGATTACATTGTTATTGTTTTGTATTTTCTTGTGTAGCTGCCATAAAGTATTGAATGATTTAATGTATTTTAATAAATAAAATTGGGATTGAAAGTAATTGCTACATCATCATCGAAAGTACGCCGCGGTTTTACAAATCTTAGGAGGTAAGCCATTGTTTATCTTGATCTGGGGTAGAAGGATCGATTCTCATTACTGTACGTGGATGTAGCCATGCTCCTGCAAACTAATGCTGTACTGCACAGCCGAGTATTGTATGCCGAAACTGTATGTAGGTCGAATTACACAAGTCGTTCAGTCTCACCTGGTTTTCTGCCTTTCTTACGTCTCGATCTGCATCACCTCGGTAATGTTAAAGTGTAATGAGAAAAACATTGCGACTCAGTTTTGTGACACATAAATAATAGTTAATGAACTAAAACAACATTCCTCACAAAAAACTAAAAACTTAATAACTAACTTAATTTTGGTAACACCACGTTCTTCATTTATAAAATTTAAAAAGTTGTATTTTTAATACAATATTCATTTTTATTGCTATACACTAGTAATCACATGGACACAGGATAAATTAATTAACGTATAAGTTTACGTTAGCGTTTAAAGCCACAGACGTGTTACCAACCCTACTGTTTTAACTGTAGATTTACTGTTTTTAACGCGACAACACTGTTTTCTGTTTGAGCACGATTTTCTACTGTTTTTTATGCCAGTGTTGTTATTAATACAAATCAAAGGCATTTTACATACAAAATCAGAAATAGACAAATGTTACGCATATTATGTTACTGAAAATCATATGAAAAATTTTAATAAAAGGATGGACGAATGTTAACAAAAACAATGAAACAGAAAATGTTGATGATAGAGTAATTAATACACAACAATGAACAATGTTTGTAATTTTTATCACCTATTTTTAATGAATAATATAATTAGGTTTTTTTTTTAATAATGCACTTTATAAAAAAATGTGTTAATTAAAGAAGTACTGCTGGTAGTGCTGCAGTAGTTTCATTAACTATACATCTATATAACTAATTCTATGTCCCAATTGAAAGGTTTTTGAGATATGTAGCAGTTGAAAATATAATTTTACTATTTTCTACTGTTTTTTTAAGATTGATCTGCTGCTTTTCTATTCACTGGGGTTGGCAACCGTACATACTATCAATCCATTGAGAACCTTGCAGCAAAAGGGAGGCAAGTCCAAGTTTCAAAACTTAGTGAAAATTATTTTCATCGCACAGAAAGGTGCGAAGAAATTGGCAGTTTTTTTGGAAATGGCTACTAGTATGTAACCGCGAGGTTTTCACAACTTTACCGGACTAGCAAAAAAGAACTGATGGTTTATTCGACAGTTACATTACGCTTCACGGACTGCAACAGACCTTGTGCAAAAGTTGTTTGTTGTCTCGCCGACTTACTCTCGCTAAAACTTCACCGGGTTGTATGTGCGGTGTGTGTGCGTGGTTGTCGGTCGTCTGTAACTTTCGTCGACAATCGGCTTGTAAAACACCAAATTTAGCTCATGCATAAGAATTACGGTTCGCTACATTTTTCGGTTGAATCCGATGTGAACTCGCACCGGCCACCGGTTGGAGTCCTCGTAAGACAACTTGCGAAACAAAATGTATGCAGATATACGATAGATGTTACTTTATTCTCACAGATAACTGGAATACTTTTTGAGATATAAAATTTGTTCATACTACCGCATTTAGGAATATTGGCAAAATTTAAGTGATGCTCTAGTTTAATATAGAGAAGGTGTCCAAAACGTATGTTACATTCAAGTATGTTGTAGATCCGTTTAAAACTAGCAGTGGCTAGAAAAATAGTCATGAACTCAACTTTTTACCAGTTAGTATACAAGCTACTGCCCTTTTCAAATCTATGCCATCCCAAACGGTACGGCTGCGGGAATAGGTAAGTTGAGATACAAATTTGGGCGAGCCTTCCCAGCTCTGCGGCCTCAGTCAAGGTATTGACAACAAAAACAACTGCCCTCTTCTATTAGAAGGGGGTCGAAAGATGGTTACTTTTAAGTGAACTCCAAACAAACACGAGAGAAAAATTTAATACACGCTGACAGATTTTTAGTGAGTGTGACAGAAAATTAGAGAAATGTAATCATCCACACTAACCAAACATCAAGCTCCTGTTCCAAATAGTATGCCTTTCACACACTATAAATGCCATTAACTTCCTCTTCATCCTTTTCGGGTTCGCGGATTTTTTGGTTCGGGTTTCGTCGTTTAGTTCGGGTTCTAACCCATTCAAGAATTGGTTTTCCAATTCTTGAATGGGTATCAACTTACAATAAGTTACAATGACCTGTGAGACGTGTAATGTGAAGATTAATAAATGAATAAATAAATATCACTGGACAACTTACACGAATTGAATCTAACCCCAAAGTAAGCAAATTATATGCTTGTGTTATGGGTGTTAGTCAACGATACTAATACATAGAAATACTTAAATAGATACCAGAATATATTTAATAAACACCCAGACCTGGAAATGCAGACATCTAAATGTTCATCACACAAATGCCTGCCCCCGTCGGGAATCGAACCCGAGCCTCGTGTTTTGGTCGATGTAGTTAAGCGTGTACGTTAGGCACTCGACCAACGAGGCGGTCTAATTAGGAAGACGATTAGGAAGGTTAGGAGTTCTAGACACACTAGGCCCAATGCGACACGTGTGTATAGACAATTCGAAGAATGGCCCGTTCTGCCCCGCGCCTGTAGCACACATTACCCAACCGGTTATGCAACGCATTATATTAACATTGTTGATTAAACACATAACTCTGCTACAGATGACTGGATAACAAACAAAATCAAAATTGGTTACACTTTCTCTTTGATTGCATGTTCCACAAAAGATATTTTTTTCTTTCTAACATGTGGTTCGAGTGCGAAGTGCTCGCTTCAATGTCCGTTTGTTGCGTTGCAAGAAATCTGACTAAAAAATAATTGCGGAGCTCTGTACTCTGTAGGCAATTGAGGAAACAGAACTTAGTGATGCAAGTTTACGATGCCGATTTCCAACTGCTACTACTTCTAAGGCGGCTAAGGATACCTCTCAAAGTTAAAGTACTAGTATAATTATCCTTGACATTTAGAAACAAATTGTTTTTGAGTTAAAATTGCTTTACAGAAAATAAAATGTGTCCAAAAAACGGGCTTTAAAACTCTGGTTAAAATGTATCAAATTTGTGTACGAACTTTCATTCTAATATAGGTAAAACTACGTTAAGAACATGTACCTAACCAGGTGTCTTCCCACAGACATTTTAGTAATATTTTAGTAATTTATGATCTAGTTAGATCATTAAAAAGGTGTCCGTTAAAAGTGCAGGATAGTACTCATTTTGAGAAATAATTTAATTCTAAAGAATTTAATTATTGAAATTCTTCCTGTCTTGTAACCTGTCTTGCTCAGATACCATTTCGTTTAGAATTTTATCTTCATTGCTTACGTTCGCGAGCGATGCGAGAAGTGACGAGGCTATGTTTGCATGTTTTTGAATTATGAGGAAGAAAATTTGTTTTTATTGGTGATATCTTTTGAACTTAAATGTATTTAAGTATGGCACATGGTCATAAAATGTAATTATAACTGTTGATAATAATAATGAATGAACTCTAACTTCATTAGTGCTACAGTATCTTCACGCCCAAATCCCCGAAGGGCAGAGGCACAACCAGGGCACCCACGACTAGCAGTGGCAGGTGGCAAGCCTATCGCCAACTGAGCACATATCCAACCCCGGACTGTGCTATTTTTTATTAGAAAATTGAAACTACACAATTTCTGTTTTTTGTTGCCCGACCCGGATGTCGAACCGGGGATCTCAAGAAGGCAAGTCCGACGTCGAACCGCTAGACATCAGGCGATTATTGCTTTTGTAATTTCAGCGTAATAAGAGACAGAGAGAGAAAGATTGAGACAGGTTGTATCCAGTGATACAACCTGTCTCAATAAAGTGCCATAAGAACCATGAGGTAGAAACGCAATGCTTCATTATAACAACCTATGTGTGCGTCAGGTACGAGATGGTGCTACTGTGGCTCGGTAACCAGGCAACTGCTGATATTTTTTCGTGAATTAACAAAAGTAGCTTAACAACAACAGAGTGCCGTGCAGCAACTTGCCCACCGCCTTGCCCATTCTTGGCGTCCTATTGACTTTTCAATCCAAAGGGTAGTGTAGCCGGCACACTTGCACAATAAGCCCAAAATCCCGTCTACAGGATAACGTTTGTCCGTTGTAACATCTGTGGACTCTTTATAAGGTCATGGTCGTAAAAAAATAGAGATATTCTCGATAAGTCATTGAAACTGACCGGAAGTTGTCGACTTTCAGTATCTAAACATACATAATTTATCGATATGCAAAAACTGTATTATATAAAAGAGATTTCAAAATATATTTCTACATTTAACGGTAGAAGTGTGAATTAATTCTACATATAAATAATGTTTTAAAAACATACATTTGACTTGATAGCCTCTTCCTTTTGAGAGTCGGTTAAAATTACGTCTAGGCCACTTAAATAGGTAGCAGACAAAATTTTAAGCATTTTTTGAACTGTTATCAGCACCCCGGCTCAGATTGACATAAATAAACTTCAATAAACTGCTGCTGTTTTTGTACAGCTGCAGGGCTTTAGTGGTGAGCGTGATTAAATTGTTTAAATAATTTAAATTTTTGCTGGTGGATAAATCGAAAAACAGTGGCTTTTAAAAAACTTTACGGAACAAGGCTATTTCAAAAGTAATCAATCCATTATTCTCGGATTTTACCTTAAATATGCACATAAGGTGACTTTCCCCAAAGCAAATGCAACTAACGGCTAGGGTCAACTTTGTAGTAGAGCTCTGTGCAGAGCCTGAATATATTTTTTCTGAAAATCTGTGCTACTTGGCACGATGTGAAAGTGAAACTGGACATTTCCTCCTCTACACAAGTTATGATTCGGCTAGGTACATAACAATAAAGATTTAAACAAATATTTATAAAAAATAAAATACTCATCCATAAATGAAACAATTTTAATAATTTGTATGTAAAAACTAAGTTTCGAAAAACCAGTCAAGACATCAGTAAACAGAAAGAAAGCCTTTCTATGCATGTAATGTAGCTATTGTAAGTTGAGTGATGTGGATATAAATTTTTATTTTTAAAGAGTTATAATATTTTATATGTATATTTTTTTACTGTAAGAGATTTATTAATTAATCTCGTAATCATATAACATACTTTAAGTACCTATTCGGTGATATGAATTATGACTAAGCTGTCAATCTATGACGTCGATAAGTGTATAATATTATGTGCCTACATCGAATAAACTGATTTGATTTGACCATCATAAGTAATATATATCTATGTATACGAAAATCATAGTAAGGACAGGACAACGTCTGTCGGTTCAGTTAGTTTTAATATGATATTATCCCTTACAACTGCAATAAACCGACTTCATTTTCATCGCACAAAAAAAAATGTAATATTGAATATAAATCGAAAATTACTTTTCGATACCTGATTACATTTACATGAGACAAACTTGGTACCTTGACCTACCTTAAGAAAAAATATATATTTAAATGCGTTATTTATTGGTATCGCGTAAATAAAACGTAAAACGTACCGGCGAAATGGATGTCCTTCTCCTATCACGAAATGTACTCGTAGTAAGATTTACATTAGGATAGTAGGATGAAGTTTTGTGGAGTTGCCATCATATTTAGTACGGAAATAATGGATCTCAGATCACACACCGAAGTCGAAACTTACCACTTAGGTTGCGTCCACAAATTACGTGATATGTTTAAGGGGGAGGAGGGGGTCGATTCAAATCTCACCTAATCTTACGTCGGAGGGAGGGAGGGTCTCGGCAAATATCACGCATTTTTTTGGCTTAAATTAATATTTTGCTATTTTGGTCTGTTTCATCCATACTGTACATGCTTAAGATTTCTGCCTTATTCATAAAAAATAGTTAAGTAACCTCCTAAGCATTGCTTAACTAATCATTTGATTAAGCCTTAAGCATTGCTTAAAAATTTGTTATTCATAAAGTTCATTTTGACATTGCTTAGTTAAATACTGCTTAACTTGGTAGGTTTTGGTAGAAATGTGGCTGTATGCGTATTTCTTTTGCTAAAAGTGGATTAAACAATTGTCATCCGTTATCAACATCGTTGTTTCTGAATACGGTGTCGGACATCTATAACCTCTTGCTAAAGAGTATTTATATTTCTACAATAAAATAATCGTACATATTGTACTACAATAAAATTAAATTTATCAGAGTAAATAAAGTTGATGCAACAAAGACACAAAACGTTTAAACCGATACACTGCATTTCAAAAATAATGTTTTTAATGCATCTACATTATGTTACTAAACTAAATATAAAAATGATCATTTCTGTAATATTTTCCCCGTGTTGGCTCGAGTTCCTTTGTAGAAAGTAGAATAGACCATCTACCATCTAACAGGAGTTAAACAGCGCGTAAAAATCGAGCATAGGCTTACCGTCACTAGCACCGTGACAACTTACTAGGAGGTGAATTTCGCAGCGACTCACCGGGATCGGTACCACCGCCTTACATATTCCTGCCGCCATAACGTCAGCGCTTGCTGTTGAATTGTTCCGGTTCGTAGAGTAAAGTAGCCGGTAAACTTACTTTTGCTCGGGGCTTGACATCCCAGCCTCAGGTTGGAATCTCACCATTGACACCTTTGGTGTCTCTAGACGGCGTGAAATTCTCACAATCAGAAAATCTATCTACTTTTATGCTTCCAAAATCATAACAAAATGCTCTGGAAAACTATTCGTTTCTTCGTAGGAGTCATTGGCCATCTCCATAATAAAACATGTTATTACAGTCCTATATTGTTCCAAAATCCAACATATCCCATACAATTTTGTCCACACTTCAACGAAATCAAAATATTTCAATGCGTGTATTATAAAAAAATCATAAGAATACACAAACAAGCCATATTAAATGGCTAGTTGTTGCATTTTGTCAATGCACATAAAATCAGCTGTTTGAAATTTAGTCAGCCATTTTGTTGATTAAAATTTTAAACAAGGGTCCGAGGTTGCTTAAAGTGACAGCTATTTAAGAGTATATTTAAACAAATGATTAACTCTAAATAGCGTTTATGAATAAGAATTTTTTTAAACATTGCTTAAATTGGTGATTAAAAGTTAAGCAACGTTTATGAATAAGCCTGTCAATCTTAAGCGTAATCGTAATACGATGAAGATCATTCATTAATTAATTCAAAAGAAAATAATTTCATTCATACTTCGACTTAATACATCTACTGACTGTCAAACCACTGTATTTGTTTATACAGAGAGTATGGAGGTGGCAGAAAACGGTCTTACGTTTTTTATATTAATAAGAGGGCAAACAAGGATTTCCTGATGGTAAAAAATACAGGCCGCCTACACACACCAAAGATGTTAATGGTGCGTTGCCAACCTGAGTAAGGCCTCGTGTACCTTGAGCAAGTGTACCTCATCCTCTCACTCTGCCTACCGATTCGACCGCTTTATCAGCATGCCTTACGATCGCTATTGCCAAAGTGTACGTGATTGTTTAGAGAAAATATGGTGCAGTAAATGCGGTATTTACTTTGTAACGATCACAAGAGCTACAGAGCACATAACAGGCGAGCAGCTAAGCAAGCATGTATGTTCCGCAAAGTGCGGCCATCACGGATTGTCGCAAGACGAGCTAATAAGTTTCTGTGTCCAAGCGTCTTCGGTTAAAGTGATTAGATCGAAAAAAGTTTAAAGAAGTAGATGATTTTACTGAAAATCATAGGGCATATTGGTTCCAATAGTCTCTCTTGAGCTTAAACGCCTTTGCTGTAACAATCTAATACGTTTAAATAAGAAACCCACATTTTGAAAAATCACACATGAGATTGGGGGGTGGGGAAGGGTCTGAATAAAATCTCACGACATCTCATCAGGGGGGAAAGGAGGGTCGGAAAATGTAAAAAAACACCTCACGTAATTAATGGACGCCCCCTTATCTACCTCGGTATGCCGGAGGGATTGTGTGTACTGGATTAAGATTTTAAATCGTTGGCGATGGATTTAGCTATTCTTTTTGCGGTTGGATCAATGTTTTTTTTAATAGTGACAATGTTATCGTCATTAGCTTTGTAATGCTGTATCAAACAAACAAATCAATAAAAAGGAAGAATAACTAAATCAAATACTTACTATTACTTACTGTGTAATCTTACAACGTATTATTTTCTAAACAACAGCAACACTATGGCTTTTGTTTCTTAATTTGGAGAGGATTACGCAAATACTATACATATATATTATATATATTCCGCATATGTATATATATATATGTTGCGGAATGTATTTGGAACTCGCGCCGATACGTGCTACTCTATTAATTTTATTACTGCGTAAATGAGCAAGCAATGTACGAATACGACATTTAACGCTTACGCAATACGGGCTATTATAATTTATTTTGTAATAATACTTATGTAAGCAAAATTATTTACAAGTATTATGTTAATTTTAATTAGAAAGTTCCTATGAGCGATAATTAATGCTAAAACGTGGATGAGGCGGCGGCGCCGTCACATGTCGCGCCACCGCACTGCCTCGTTAATGTGATGTGGAGCTTGTAGGTAACTGACGTGAACCTGAACGAACCCTGGACCGAACGAAGCAAAATAAAAGTTCACAACTTAAATATTATATAGCTTTTGGATTGAACTTTAATGTAGGCGCATTCCATGTGTTATACACTTCACGATATTTGAAAACGCTAACTTGATATTTGAAATAGAATATTTTTTAAAAAGATGCCATCGAATGGTATTACATTGGTTAGGTAAATTAGTTTAGATAAGTTTTGGATAAACCACGTAATTAAACTAACCTTTAAAATAAATAATTCTAGCATATCCTTACATATTGTAATAAAGTTGATGCTTGCAAAAATTCGACCGTCCTAAATAAATTAATTCTGTGTTTCATTTAAATATTTGTTAAATAAATAATATATTTTAGAACATACCATAAATATTTAGCAAATATTACATTATATAAGATAAATCAGCATTCATTACATCATTTAAAATAATGTTAAAATAAACATGGTAAACGTATAGTTACGTAGTATGCCTTTTAAAATTTAAAAATATTCAAAATTTTAAAATATTTAAATGTTTGGGTAATGTTAATGGTATGAATATTAATTTACGAAAGCATTTCATACATCTTTTTGTCTAAATTGCAGAAAGTAGAACAATTATATAGGTATTGCTTGAGCTTTTTGTCCGTTTAAACCTCCATTTTCTGATAGTTTATTTACAAAAAACATACTCAGAAAAATGTAAGAACTCAATATTATTATTTTTTTTATTGAATCAGACGCTACTTCACGGAAATCCATTATAACTGATTTAAATGAAGGCTTATTTTACATCAGTTATTTTTTTACTACTGTAAACATTTTCTAAAAAGAGATGTTGGGACTTAGTGTCTTCGGCTAGTCTTAGGTGACCTGATTGTGCCTCTGCCTCCCTGTTCGGGGATACGGGCTTGAAGCTACTTTTTTTGTGTTAAAGCTTTGAGGTATTTTTTGAGATGCAATCTTTTATTTATTGTAAAAATGTGAAGACGTATTTAATGGCTTGATTACAAATTCGCATTACAATAACCAAGAGCCGGTAGTGTGCGAGTGTGGGTTAGTACAGGCGCGGTAATATTATCTTTAAAGTATTCCAACTTCATATAAACAGACGACACGCGAGGTATACCTACGCGTTCGGATCAGGGCAGGCACGCGGCATGCTAATTGCTACAGTCGCAGGTGTACCGCAGTGACGAACGGACGGTGTGCTGGTTGTTAAACAGTAACTGCGCAAATTTTCACTAGCAATAAGTACAAATATCTATTTATCGTGACAAGTAGAATATATTGAGCTTTATATTCGAATGCGGATTTTTTACACTCAAATATAATAGTAAAGCGTTTCGTACATCTCAGTCAAGGCGCAAATATTTTTCAGTCGCAAATTTGTAAGACCGGTTTGTTATAAAGTCACATACATAATCATAGTTTTTTATTTAAATCTGACAATCCAAAAAAACAACTTGAATTGTTATTGAGCACTTTCTATTTAATTCACAAAGTATTTATTTAATCATATTAATATTTTAAATTGTTACTAAGTATCTTTGCTAATAAATAAAAAGTAATAAATTTACAATCACAAAACTAGCTATAGAAACTCAAAGTAGGCAAATGACAGACAGCCCTATTATGTTTACGCACCGCGTAGCTGTAGGCAGTTGTTACAAGGACACGGCCGAGTTACAATACTGTATAGATAATATTACCGTGGTACAGGGCCTTACTTCACTGTCGCGTTCGCATTACACACGTTCGCAATCGCAGTGAGATTGGTCTAATTTTGACAACTCATTAGATATTAGATCCTAGTTAATCTCACATAAACATGAAGACTTCGTCTTTCTGTTGAAAAAACAGCGGAAACAACTAAATAAACCCATACATTTGGGTCTAATCGCAAACGTAAGGGTTGTAAAGTAAATTGTCACTATCGGGCTACTGGTTGGTTAGTAAATAATATTTCTATTTTATTTCGCGAAAATTGTAAGAACATGAGTTGAAATCACATTCGTTGGTTCCTGTTTATTGCTACGTAAAAAAACTATAATACATATTAAATACAAAAACATTAAGCAAAACATATGGCTTAATTAAAACTCAGATACAAGATATGCAACAGAAGAGTGTGAAAGAAGCTCGGGAAAAGGTGGAAAAACCTTCGATTCAGTAAGTTATTAAAATAAACCAGTGACCTGTGCAGACTGGACAAATATGTTAACTTATTTTTCCAATGGGTGTCATTCTGGTCAAGATTTATTTCATTTTGACTTTGGTATACATATAAGGAGTTGAATTTGAATCTAGGCAATGTTGTATTTAAATCGAACAGGAAGGAGCAGACGTATTATCAATTAAAGGACTAAATGGCAAAGCCAAAGTGAGCAAAACCACAATCTTAATCTAGTATGTAATTAGCATGTCGTTGTTGTATTAGTAGGAGTCTTTTTGTCTTTCAATTTGTATTGAGACATACTTCAAATTTAATTTTAATTTGAAATTGTTTTATATTTGAATGAAATGAAAAATATTTAGGTATTCACGGGATAAGTGTGTTAAGAAGTTCTTACAAATATATACCTTTTCGTGCTAATACATTCTACACGTTGTGGTGTGCAAATATTTGATTAATATTTAAGTATCTCAAAGCGGCCTTTTGGCTTAGCGCAGAGAGACGTTGGCTCTCTTGGCGTTTCCAGTCGCATTTATCATGGGGAGTGCTCTGAGGTGTTATAACCAATTAATAGAGTTGACCTTGTCTTTCAACTGAATTCCAATCGCTCCTAAATTCTAAGTTTTACATCCACCATCACAATACACGGCGTTCATCACTATGCGTTTCCGTAGGCATTTTCTACTTCATACTACGTCGCTGTGGAATCTTTAAACAGCAGACGTTTTTCCCAAACATTACGATTTGGGTACCTTAAAAAATAGCTTATTCATTTTTGCAACCGTGAGGTCCTGGTGTTACAGCTGTTCGGCAGAGATTACTTTCCATCAGGTGAACTGCCTGCTCGTCTTTGGCCGGTCAAGAGACTTCTCTTGACCAGTCGAACCGACAACAGAAATTTCTTTATCATATTATAGGTTTTTTTATTAGTACAATTATTTTATTGTCAGTTCTTTTATGCAATTCTTCAATCTTATTTCCGTAAGTATTTTCAGAATATTATTATATCTATACCTTTCAATTTTGAAATACTTCCAATGTAATCAGAGAGGGGAGACATCCCTGATTTGTGACGCAAAACTTGAACGTATAGGATTCTTGTGCGACCTTCAAAGCCTGTCTCTTTTATGCGTAGTCTAATAATTTGACATAAATCAATATCAAATTACGGTTGGTGTGTGAGGTAACATACTGTACGACATCTCGATGATATTAAATTTCATCTGATTAACGTTTGCTTGTCCAAGTTTCACGAAAACAATGTTTTAATTAAGAAAGCTTATGGCTGAAAGAGAACGTTTTTCTTGGCAACTACCACTTTTCCACTTTTTACTGTAGCCTTTTCCGAACGTTTCCATGTTTATTCTTTCATAAGCGTTACTGTGCTATTGAATTCTGACACTGCTGCCGCTCTTCGACTAGGTGCGGAATGATTCATCAGTTTCAGTAAGAGGTCCTCGGCGCCTCCTTACACTACAAAATTTAAAAGTCATCGCCTCCATAACCTGACTGGTTCAGATTTAGGTTTTTGCTCGAAGCTGCTATTGCAAATTTTATAAGTAGCTGGCTGTAATCATCAGAACGGGTATTTTGTACATAGTTTGCCAAAGCAGCTGCGGTCAACGTCGAGTCAGTCGGGTGTGTATCTGTAGACGGGGGATTAAGTTTAAAAAATCTGTTTCTTTTGTTTTGATGTATTACCGCCATCGACCATACATTACCGCTATACCAGTATAAATGATGTTAAGTGTGTTCAAATAGCACAGGAAAAAGAGACTTGGAGATTTTGAATAACTCCGTTTTCGCACATAAAAATATTATTTTAGGTCACATTTGTCTACAAGCTAAGTTGAACATTTAAATCAACACCTACGCGTGCCTGTCGGTGTGAGAGATGTAAATGAACGTAATATGTTTGTTGATTAAATCTGAAAATAGCTTTAACATTAAAGTATTGTTCGACAAAGCGGAAATGAGTGTTAAGAATAAATATTTAAATTTTATAAAATACTCGAAGGCACTCACGCAAAGAGATTTTTGATGGTCAAAAATTCACGCCTTCTTCATATAGACACCTATAGTAGGTACGTTGTAAACTTAAATCAGGGATCTTAAGCGTTCTTATGACTACCGCAACCAACCAATCAATCAATCATTTATTTGCGTAAAATATGGTACAAGTATCTTTCCTTTTTTACATTTTATAATTTGTTATTAGATCTACACATTTTGGTCAATAATTTGACATGCAAATTTAGTTAAAACATGAAACTAAATTACAATCACTTAAATAATTAAAATAACAATTTGGATTTAGAATTATATAACGACTCCATCTCCTCTATCTGTTTAAACATCCTTAAAATAAAACCAATGAAATAAAAAGACATAATATTGATAACAAAATATTTTTAAGAACCCAGTATAAAGAAAATAACAATAACAGTCAAAAACATAAATTTTCAAAAAAATATGATAATAATGAAAATGTCACAAAAAATGGTATTCTTTACATGTCACCAAATAATTTATCACAAAAAATAATTTATAATTCATTACTTTAATACTTATATACAATTATTAGATGATTTGGCAGACGTTACATCCTGTCTATCTCATGAGTATTACATTAAGTATAAACTTATGCTAAATGTATCTAGTCACACGTGATTTAACGATCAAGGAAAATGACAAATTCATAAAAAAATAAAAATTATCTCACTGAGTAATAACATTTATTTCCTAACAACTCTTTTAATTTTTTTTAAATATATTGATATTTAAGTTTTTTTCATATAATGGAATTCATAAAATTAGAGCCGCTATAGTAAAAATGTTTTTATGAAATAGAGCCGTATTAGACTTGGTTATACGAACTACATACGAACAACAACTTGGTTTCTCTTGCTCTTTTTTGGTACCCATGAATGCTAGTTCATATATATATGTATACAGAGAAGGGAGCGTGAGTATATTAAATTTTTTAAAATACGGTTTACAGCTGTCTGTTATTTTTAATCTAAACATAGCTCTAATGTACCTCTTTTGAAATTTGAAAATTTTGTTTTTGTCTGTGAAATTACCCCAAAAAATGATACCGTATCTTAACAAAGATGCTACAGTGCCATGATAGGAAGTCAAAAGTGCCTGGGTATTAACTGTGGAAGATAAAATGTACAAGGCATACACCATTTTACTTATTTTTTTACAGAGATCATTTATATGTGCCTTCCAATTTAGTTTTTTTTATCAATAATTCAACCTAAAAATTTAGTGGAATCAACATTTTCTATATATTTGCCATCATGGTTGACATTAAGTTGCAACGGGAAATTACGTTGACTAAAATGCATTATTTTTGTTATACTTAAATTTATTTTTCAATTATGTTTGTTTAGCCAGGATATTGATTCACCTAGAGCGTTATTAATATCGTTTTCATATGTATTACGATCACGACATTTGATGACTATTGTACTGTCATCGGCAAATAAAATAATAGGCTCATCTTTTGTTTGTGGGAGATCATTAATAAACAAAATAAAGAGTAGTGGGCCAAGAACACTACCTTGGGGTACACCATATAGTGTGATGCGCTCTGTAGAACGCCACACTTCTTCCATAAGGGTCGTAAAATTTTATTCTAGAGACTTCTGTATATTGTTTTCGATTTTTAAGAAATGATTAAATAAGTTTTAATGCATTGCCTCAAAACTCAACTCTTGTTGACATGTCTTGCTGTCAACTTAAAAGTTCAAAAGTCGGTTAACGTCGGAAATGGCAAGAACTAACATTATTGTAGCAGGAACATGCACGACGATGATACCAATCCTGGTGAACTGTCACAGGTTTATACCAGGTCAGGTTGACCGGAACAACAAGGAAACTAAATTTTTAGAAAACTATTTCTATGAAAATGTGTGTGTTCGATGTGTATTTTTACCATATCAAACTAGTTTTGCTAGTTTACTTAAACCACTTTAATATTTAATACTTTATAGTTTTCACATTTTCAAAGTGTAAAATCACTGTTAATTCAACTCAATAATAAATAGTGCTAAATTTAACAACAAAGTAAACTCAGGTCGTCGTAAACCCGTATCCCCGAAGAAATAGACACAACAAGGTTACCCACGACTAGCCGAATATACTAAGTCCCACAATTTTATAATTTTATTATCTGAGCTGGTGCTCAAATGGTGAAAATTAAAAGATCATGGTACAATTAAATTCTTTAATTTATTTTTAAAAATACTTCATTATCAACAAAATAATTAATTTAAAATAGTACAACAAAGATTCTAAAAAAAACCACAAAGGTCAGTTGTCCGTTTTGGATAAGCACCACCAAAAAGTCTTACGGGTGTTTTGTTCCAGTCAATAAATAATAGAAAATGGTGCAGTAAGTCTGAGTCTTCCAGGGAACATCTCTTATAATTTTGAATGACAAATTCTATGCCGATGTTTTTGTGTCTTAATGGTGACAATATAGAAGTAATGTCGACACTACCGTCTGGCTGAACGTAAAGTAATCTGTCGGAAAGTTCAACATTTTTACAAACTTTCGGTCCTAAAGATGGTGGCACATGTTCATTGACATTATCTAAATCAGATCGGTATCTGTTTATGTCTGGGATATTTTCGGTACCACCAACAAAACTTCGCTTATTTTCTTCTCCAGTACTACCAATAACTTGACGTTCATTTAGAGCATTTCCAATTTTTATATGTTGATTAAAATGATGGTAATTTTTTGTTTTTATATGTTCGGTTGATTTTTTCTTATTATTGTTATGACCAGGAAGGTATCCATGATTGTATTTAATAATGGAAATTGAATCTACATTGGCGTTGGACTGGTTTAACATTTCTGAAGCCAAGACACGCCCTTTTAGTAATGCAGGATCAATTCTGTCAGCAACTTTATTTTGTTTGGGTTTATATTTTAGCCTGATCGAAGGCTGCTTTTTGTTAGCTTCGGCAATTTTTTTATCCGCAGAAGTGATTCCGTGAGCCTCCATGTTTATTTGACGTGGTGTATAATCATTACTATACGATTTAACGTTGTGCCATTTATTAGCATTTGATAAACTTTTTGTGTACATTGTGTTTTCATCTTCCGATGTACTGTCTTTATCTCTTTCGTATTCACCTACGAAATATTCAGAGGACTTTAAGAACGGCAGAATATTCATTAAATTGCTATTTTTATAAATATCAATAAGAGGTGTATTTTTTTTTAACTTCAGATTAGAAGCACCAATAAGTGGTCGTATTTTTTCTGCTTTCACTACTTCCTCTGTAGAAGAACCGCCTACATTTCTATAAAATCTATGATCTTTATTTTGTTCTATTCCGCCCCTACTTGTAACGAGGACATTTAGAGGATGAGTACGTGAATGCTCTTCTAATATTTTAGTTCGAATATCGTCTTCTAAAATCTGGATGTTTATTTGTGGTTGACGAGTATCTCTTTTATGCACGACTAGTTGTTCTTTAAAACTTTTTCTTTTTATTTTATACGGCGCACGAATTTTAGTTGCTTTCAATTCAGAAGCATATGGAAAGTTGTCTGATATCTTGATCAAAGGTATTGTTGAGGGCACTTTTTTATATTCTCTAGTATTAATTTTTGCATTTTTTATGTAATTTAAGACACTGTTAGCAAATTGTGAACTGGTCCACTGCCCATACACTCCGGTTTGTTTTTCGACTGGTGGAGGTGTTTCTTCGGTATTCAATTGTTTCGTCGCAGCAGAGTTCATAGTAGTCATTATACTATTAGTTTCTGAAAAAGATTTCATCGTAGGTGATTTTGATTTGAAACTATTTGTGTTATAATAATCTTGATATGGACCAGGTGGTGGAGGAGTTTCAAATTGAGAAACTGTTGGTTTACCTTGAGTTGCGGAACTAGATAACTCTATGTGATTTGAAATAAGCCCTTTATCTTTACCATTTTTCCTCACATTAATAAGGTTCCAAAAATTTACGTTTTCATTATCTTTTGTAAAAGTCATCTCCGAACTTGTAAAATCTAATATTTCTTTTTCGTTTGAAATCATAGTCGGATCTTGTGTTAACGAATGCGTTGATGATCCAACATCATGTACAAATTGAGTATGAGGAGTGGTGATTCTTATAAAACTTCCAGTTTTGTTTAATGTCTCTTGTTTTTGAAAATTTAGTTTTGGCATTTTATCTAGTACTATATACTTTATATTTTTATTAGAATTAATTTTATTTTTACTAAAAAGTTTTTGCTGAAATTGTGGATCCCTTTTTAAAGTATGGTTTCTTTCTATAGTGGAGACCAATATCATATTTACACCAAAAACTTCGCCTTCCAGGCCGTTAGGTATACCTGTAAAAATAAAACTCATATATAAAAACGAATCCTAATTTCTCTCTGGTTATCTCATCACGCTTGAACGGATGCAACCATTTTGTTAGTCTTTTTTGGTTGTGTTAGTTATTATCAAGAGAAGGTTCATTTAAAAAAAAGCAATATTTATAGTTAGGACAGGACAACGTCTACCGGCTCAGCAAGTTGTTAATAATGATCTCGTAACCCATATTAAAATAATATCGTGTGTTTTTGTTTTATTACCTTTATCTGCGATTCCATATCCAATTATGATACTACCTCCACCAGGTATGACGAAGCCATGTAGCTAAAACAAGGAAATTTAAAACATCAATTACCTCCGAAGAGTTAGGCGGAGGGCAACAACCCAAGATTAGCCGAAGACACTAAGTCCCCCAAAGTGATAGGTACCTACCACCTAGCCTATCGCTAACCGAGCACATATCCAATCCCAGACAACGATTTTTCTATTTGCTCTAATACAAAAATGTTTTATATATTTATGTTTATGTTACATATTATATTAACCGAACAGCTATAATTTCAAGATTTTCTAACAAAAACTTCTAGATCAGTATGCGGCTTACATCGTAGTAAATGGTAAATGGCAATCGGAAATTTTCTGTAACGAATTGACTTTTTATACAAAGCTGAAGTTTATTGCATTTAAATAATTATTTAAATCTCTGTATGAATCAGTTCACATTTAGAATTCGACGCTTTAACATTTTGATGTCTTTATAACGTATTTATTTTGTTAATTATGTCCAAATCAACTGTAATGTCCATTTTGGTGACCTACAGCTTCGTCAAAAAGGAAACGATTTCCTTATTTACACAAAAACTGAATCAGTTATTTTCGTAAACATTTCTTCTCGATCGCATCATTAAAATCTCCTTCAAATTTATTCAAACTTAAAGTAATCGCCTTTTAACAGGTACACAAACGCGGCAAGGGTCAGTACATTTACAGTATTAGGTAGGCATTGCATCCTATATAATACAAAGTCTAATTTGTACAAACTCCAATATAAAGTCTGTGCTCATTATTACACATTTATGCAATATAATGCAAGAGACCAGCCTAATTTGCAATTGACTATCTTTGAAAGTACATATAATAGAACTTGCTTGTGGCCTTCGGATCCTACGAGTAAATAGATTAATTCAAGGTACATGTGTGGTATTTGAGCAATCAGTGGAATGTGGTCGGAGACTAGCAGTCAATCGTGCGTTACGTTGACAGACGCTACTAAAATCACAAATTTTTAATTGTGTTAACAATGTGTCCCGGTCTTAATAGCAGCGCGGATTTTTAGTGACGCGGTCGATTTACCTTGTGAACCTTCTTACAGCTGAAATCCTTCTTTAACAAAAATAATAGTTAAAAATACCCTAAAATAGACGCTTTTATATATAGGTGCTCTAAAAAGTAGAAAATAATTTTCTTTATATTCCAATTCAAAAATTGAGTATCTAATCAAGAAATAACTTTTTTGTTAAAAAATGCCAGGATCTTACCAAGATAGTTTATAATACGTTTATATCTCCCGATTTCTGATAATAAAGCACTTTCTGATTTAAAAAAAACAGAAAAATTGAAATCTAACTTTTTTATTATAATATTATGTCGTTATCTTAGTTATTCACATTTTTTTTATATTAACATAGAAAATGTTTTTTAACTTTTAAGTTCAGCTAGATATGCAAATGCTATTTTTAATTATTTATTTAAACTTTATTTTTTTACTTTTAACGATGGCAAATGCATCACAATTCACAACGAAGAGTTGGCTTTTTACTAGGTACATCATATTGCATGGTAATTTCACAAATTGATGTTTCTGATAAATATTTTAATGGTATTGAATGATCAATTAGACAATTTCCTATTAAAATACGCAAATACGAAACACGATAATGCGTTAATTACGAAATGACACCTTGCTGTCGGTAGCCAGTCAACTCCTTCGTCCTTCATGAGTCATGAGTGCCAGACTTATACTTACATCACAAATACGCTCGTTGTTTTTCATTAACCGACTTAAAAAAGGAGTATGTTGATTGATTTTTCTAACATTTTTAAACCGGTTTTTTAAAGAGCTTAATTCGAGGTGGTCCCATTGCCTCCAAATCTGGATTCGATATTGGGATCCCAGGAAAACCCTGGACAAATCACACAAATTGAATCTAACCCCAAAGTAAGCAAATTATATGCTTGTGTTATGGGTGTTAGTCAACGATTCTAATACATAAAAATACTTAAATAGATACCAGAATATATTTGATAGACACCCAGACCCGGAAATGCAGACATCTAAATGTTCATCACACAAATGCCTGCCCCCGTCGGGAATCGAACCCGAGCCTCGCGGTTGGTCGATGTAGTTAGGCGTATACGCTAGCCAGCATTTTCCTTTATACAGTTTTGTTACCTACAGCTTCAGTAAATATTCACTTACTGAAGTTACGCAGTATGCAGTTTTCACTGCGCGTAAATTATTTCGTACTGAATTTCTTTTAAAACTGTTATATCTCCCGCTCTTCAGCGCATCTTTAAAGATATTAAACCCTAAAGTTATGTTAAAAGCTATTTTGTTAAAAATTCGTCACTTGTAATGGGAAACGTGTTTTGTTGTATGTGTAAATAATGCATTCTTTTAAACTGGTTATAATGAGGCAAACTTAAGACACAAAGGTGTTACTGACTTTTTTTACATAGTTTTCAAAGGGAAGCAATTGTAATTTGACATGTAAAAGTTGATGAAAAATACTTTCTAAGATTCCATTACATATACGAATTCATAATGCTAATAGAAATGTACCTCCTGAAAGAGTACCGCTGCTGTCCATTAATTGGATGCACTGAAATAAAAGCAAACTTTGCGTAACATTATAAATAAATGAAGACTAAGTACACTTACGTTTTGTGAGGCTTCACAGGCCACAAGTCGACCATCGAAGTAAAGTGCCCAAGCTCCGTAATCTGACTGGTAGGACAGACAGACATGACGCCACGTGTTCTTACTGAAATCCACTGGGCTCTCCGCCGTTTCTTCTCCATTTATAGATAGTTTTATATTACCACCAGAATCTAACCACAGTCTGAATAGGCGATTATCACCATTGGCTAAAATCAAATTATTTAATGATGAAAAAAATATAAGAATTACTTATTCTTTATTGTTTTTTTACTTCATATCATACATATATGCATTTTGTGTCTAGTTTTTATTAAAATGTTAAGAAAAACTTTTACATATATACATACGTACATATTTTCAAGCCAAGTCCCTAATGAGGTAGGCAGAGAGTAGGTATCGAGTGCCAGACCTCACGATCCTGGCAAATCCTGTCTGGCTTCCTTCACATTCACTACCCTTTTCATACAAACACGTCGGTTTTACTTTTACTTTTGATATTTTACTGTTTTGTTACTTTTCATACAAAAGCTTTTAACGTATTCATAAAACTGAGAAATTCTAATATAATGTTTTACAATGACTGAAGTTGTCCCCATATCTGCGACGCAACAAATTATGTCTTTATATATTTTCCCTGTTCACCCCACGTAACGTGGGAAAAAGGGATATAATCTTATTTGAGTCCGCAATACCATTTTTTTAAATATACAATGATACTTACTGATGTAAGAAAAAATGGTTTGGTCATCCTCGAGTTCAGCTATCCGGAGCCACGCGCACAACGTGAACTCCCGCAGCGGAGGCGTCTCGATGTCGTACTGGAGGAACTGAAATGAGAATGAGGAAAAAGGAACCTATGATATAAGTCTAATGTTGTCAGTTCAGAAGTAATCCAGAAGTGCAATCTCACCAAAATCATGGGCAAATTGAAATAGAAGAGGTGACCGTAAAGGGAAAACTACAGATGTCACAATGAAATCCTTAATTAACATATCCTAAATTTTAAAATTCTGTCGTTTGTTCTTAAGTACACACATACATACATTCAAATTCAATTCGAGGACGAGTGGGATTTGAAGAAACTGAGTTTCGAGTTGAAATCAAAATTCAATCTGGAATTTTCGAAAAATCAATCCACCTTACTACAAAAATATTTAGAACTCTGATTAAAATTGACATCTGACGTGTCAGCATGGCATTGGTTGAAATATAGATAACGATTAGTAAAAGGCGTGTTAAACAACCGTTTGAACTTTTTTAAGTACGACGAAATATGTCTACTAATATTAGAGTTCGTATATTTTTAAAACATAAGCTATTTTGTGTCATTACACTATTCGTTAGTGTCGTTAGTAAGCACAAAACGTAGACAGGTAAGGATACAATCTGACCGTTACATAAAATTGTACAAAGTGCTAGCCATTATTTTTATTATGATAAGGTAGAATCCGATTATGAACAATGTTTCTTTCAAAATCATATAATCGGGTTTCAGTTCCATCAAAATCTGGCTACAGACCTACTTAGAGTAGTTTTTGATCTTTCACATAATTACGAATCACACACAATCCACAATTACTTGAAAACTGTGCATGCATACACTTTCACATACTTCCTGCTGAGTATTACCAACTGGCACTTCAAAGCGACCTCCCAGCTTCGTGATAACGCCGAACCACCATGTAGTTTTTACTAAATGAAAATTAGTTTTCCGTTTCAATTTTTTTAAAGATATAGATTGCAGTGACCCCGGGAGTGGCGAAGATTGTACACGCTTTTTGGCAAGGTTTCACCATTCGGATATAAATATTTAGAGTACTAATGCGGTGATGAAGCTACGCGAATGACGTTGACCAAATAGCTAGAGACAGTTTATGTATGTTTTTAGGTTGTTGCCAGGTTTTACTTCTTGCACAGTCAATGGCCAAAGTCTTTCATAAAGATAAATTACTTTTCCTTTATTTCCGAATACATATCAACGTTTCGATTTATTCGTGTTTGTGTTTAATTAGTAGTGGAGTTTTCACCATTGATGTGACATAATTTGTTAATCATGTTAGTATTTAATATAATCTTCACATTCAAAATTACGCGTAAGACATAGAAGAACTGTGTATGTTATTGATTTTTTTGTTGGTGCTTCTAAAATAGCTTTGTAACTTTAACTTGCTACTGATATCTTTGTCTTAAGCTGACACGTATTAGTTACCATAGTTACACACAGACTGTCCATTTGTAGGTGTACCTTCTGTACTACAACACTTACTATAAAATAAAAACATTTTTGTTGAATTAGACTGAAACAATATTCTATTGTACAGTTTTGCGTCAACTTGACTACATTCTACATTACATATACATGTACATGTATGTACATATATTCACGCTAAGTCCGTTACTGGGTAGTCAACGAGTATCGACCGCCAAATCTCACATTCGTTGCAGACCTTTTTGGCGGTGACGAGGATGTGGGGAAACACATTCATTTCTCTTTTCATATAAACACGCCTATTTCGGAGACTCTTGGCACTATCCTCGGATAATACCAGAGCAATTTGATCGTGGAATGTTAACCTAGGTCCCCCCGAGTATCCACATTGGCATTGTATATCGGCTTTCTTACATCTGCTATTCTTGCTACATGGGCGAACCAGCGGAGCCTGCATCTCCTCATTATAACACCAACACTTTCTTTCAATTCCACTCTTTCTCGGAGTTCCCTGTTACAAATACGGTCAGCGATCGTCACCTTACAGATATTTCGTAGCGCTTTCATTTCGACCGTAATGGTCCTACTCTCATGTTTTTTTCAATAAACCCTACTTTCGCTACCATACAACAACGTTAGATTAAGCACAGAATAATAAAAAGCGAGTCTAGCACCTTGACTTAAAAGCTTCTTCTTCCTTCAGCGCTCCATTCTCACTATTCCCTGCATGCACACCCCTTTCAGCAACTACGATGAACGTTCCATCCTTACTAAAAGGGCACAACAAAGATATACAATTTCATTCAATTGTTCCAGCACTACATCATCAACTACAACTATAACATCGGGTGACATAGGCTCTGGCTACATCTCTTACAAATACAATTATTTTGATTTTCTTCGCATTCAGATGTGCACCTCTTTCCAACCACCATTCATTTCTTCTTTACAATCAACTTTTTTAACTATTACCATTGTTTGTTTGTCTTTGTCACTCAGTCTCCAGTGTTTCATCTGTCTATTTGAATTTCTTTCTTATTGTGTAATCTAAGTGTTGTATTTTTTAAAACAAATAATAATCTTTTACTGATTTGTAAGTGTTACCAAATTTTTTTAAAATCCATCCATCCTGAAGCTAAGTTCAAAAACAGCACAATTTTACTACACAGGTTGCTTAGGTTTCTAAAACTAGACAAAGGCGATGGTTTGTGTGTGTGTGTGACATAAAAGTTTGTCACCCGTGCGAAACTGGGACGGGCTCCTAGTAGTCTGTAGTTGTTATTTGCTGTACTAAGTAAATACTTAAACTTGTAAAACTAAAATAACATATTTGATATATAGCACACTGACCTATTGGTTACAAATAGTAAGTAGTCGACCGAAACCGAAACTGCATTCGGGAGTGATTCGCGCTGTGATTGGTCATGTTCGGCGTATTGAATTCCAACCAAGCGACGAAGACATTTTCACTAGCTCGTGTTTGTTGTCCATATACCTAGTTTGTTGTGAGATTTCGTGTGACTTATTTCAAATTGAGTAAGTTTTATCTCGTTATGTAGCATAAGAGTAGTAGTAGTCTTCAAAAAATAAAGTAAACCGAAAACCACTTTTTGCCGCAACTCGTTCGAAACCGATATTGAAATCAATCCACGATCGGACACTATTAACAAAATAAATAATAAAGTCTACATCGACCGTTCGTTACTGCAGCGCAACCGCGAATAATGGCATACCAAGCTTACACCGAGTTCATACCGTATAGGAGACGCGTAAGTATAAACACGTTTTCTTCCGCTTGTCTGAAAATAGAATACTGTAATAGGTATATTATATTTTCCAATAATGGGTTTAGGATGTTCAGACACAACAGGGTGTGTACACCTTACGGACAGCGACTTCGATTTGAAATATTATGTTATGGAAATAACTTGTTTGTGTTATGACGTTGTTACGAAAATATTTAATGATAGCAATAAATTCTAAGTGTGCAAATATTGTAATATAACATTAATACACCTGAAATATAAAATTTAATTAATGTTCTGTACTTATTTCTCCATAATGTGAGCATGTTATCATTTTAAACAGTTTTACAATGCATGAAATAGGTATATAAAATATTCATGCGGTTGTCGTAAGCATTGATTTTAAATTTCATAAAAAACTTTATTTAGTAACATTTTATTGCAATTAGATGTATTTTGTCCAAAATACGAGAACATTTACATAATTAAATCAGCTTTTTCATAAAACAAACACACCTACTACCCCGGATTAGAGACCGGTTTAACATTGAAGATACCAGCGGAAAAACAATTTCGTAAGTTTTTGATATACATATTGTGTATGCTTTTTATGTAACGTTTGTTGTATGACTCATGTTATAATTTCATTAATTATACTAAAATATTATTTACAAAGAAATATATTATAAACTAGCTGTCCCGGCGAATTTCGTTTCACCCGTTCAGTATGAGAAATAATAAAGTATTATTTTTCCCATTTTCCCTGCAACTTTCTCGGTTTTTCTTTTCGTAAGAACCTTCTCCTGATCATAAGTAACACAAAAAAAAAGAATTAGCCAAATCATTCCCGTCGTTCGGAAGTTATGCGCTTACCAACACATTTTGCGATTCATTTTTATATTATAGATTACGCATTTTCGTTTGCTTCTGTCTGCAGATTCGATCGCGTAAGACCCTCCCTCACAAGTATTTCGATTCCCTACAACAGAAACACAATCTCACCGTAAAGTATCCGTCTATGTGAAAATAAAGTTCTATTTGTGGTTGTACAAACAATGTAAGTATATTTCAATAATTATAATATACCAACTGACCCGCCCACTCGTTGCTGTGGCTAAATTTTTTGTTACATTACATTACATAGCAGCGCCATCTATTGATTACTTTTTCAACCCAGTCGAAAGGTATCGACATCTGCTAGAATTATTTGGAGTTAACAGATAATTGTGCCAGTCAAATAATAACAGAGAAATAATTAGCAATAAATTAAAATTGCGACTATAATTTGAGATTTAAACTATCCTATCTCTCTCAAGTTAGATCGAACTGCACATGGTGTGCGAATTTTATTAAAATCGGTTGTGGTTTAGGAGTCCATTGAGGACAAACATTGTGACACGAGATTTATATATATTAAGATTGCCCGAGCCTTTGGATTACGTCTGCAATCAAATCTCAGTAATGTTATGCAGTAAGTACTGTAAATAGGTAATATATTCATACTATTAAATAAATTTTAACCAATTTTTGTATGTTCGTTGAATCTTAATCAATTTTCATAGTTATTCACTAATTAAAGATGAAAGGGACGCTTCCCGTCGGGCGATGGAATACATAAACAATCCCTTTAAATCCTAAAGTATCCTTTGTTGGACCCCGAGTAGGTACACTGAAACTATTTTAGCGTCATACATGTAGAAATATTAAGGGGCCATATACGCTAAAATACGTCAGCAGTTTACTGTTTTTTTTTTTCATACAAAGCACTCATGGATTTTGCTGACAAAAATACACAAGATTAACATGAATATGCTTTACCAGACTAGTGTTTCTAAAACACGATTCATTTCACTTTGCTCGATAGAAAAAAAATCAAAAAGTTAACCCTTTTTTAAAAGCAAAACGCAAATGTCTACTTCAAATATGAAAATATCGTAACCCTAAGGTTACTAAGTACCTACGTAGTAAGTAGTAAGGGTACCTAGGTTAAGGTTAACCCATATTAATTTGTGAATCGACATAAATCATAATAGACAGACCAACTTTCGCATTTTACTAGTAGGGATGGTTGGAAATTGTAATAAGTCCTTACAACAGCTTAACATGAACTGGACATTCAAATTTTTCTCTACATTGCGGCTTGCAAATTATTTGGATAATTAATACCGAGCAATTTAAGTGTTGTGGAATATCATACCAGGATACCTACATCCTGGTATGATATTCCACAATAAAATCGCTCGCGTTTATTTAAGGATGTTGCCAAGCGTCTCCGAAAACGACAAGTTTATATATAAATAGTATTGAATATGGAGGTCTGTAGTGGTCGTTATATTTGGCGCCCGGCGGTTTCTGCGTACCCTGCAGCTGCACGGGTACACAGTACACCACACCACATGACGCAGCGTCCTTCCTTCTCCGCTTGTTCGCTTTCTATCGGACCACACCGACCGCCGCGCCTGCGGTAACTGTTTATCTGGTATATTTCGTTAAGGTTAAATAAGGTAAATTAAGGTAAAAAACCTTGTACGAGTTACAGGTAGATCTGCTGTAGTATACCTACAGTCCCCGGCGTGGCCACTGTCCACCCATATAGTAGTATATGCGTGACGTCGCACACGGACGTTATACGCGATGTACAGGATTTTAAAATATAATTGATCGATATTAATTATCAGGTTGACATTACACGATCAAATCGGTCGGGTTTTATCCAAGGGTCCAGTTAAGAATCTCCTAATCTGACGTAAAAAAAATTAATATGAAGAACGCTAGACATTCCTGCAGAGATCGTGCCATTTGACACTCTCTGCATACTCCGTATAGGACTTGGCTTGTATGTAGCTGTGTGTTATTCTTATTGTAGATGTAGATACTGTAGATAGTGCAGATGTAATTTAACGATTTATTAATATGGATTACACCTTGACATACTTTATTTATTTTTGGGCTTGATTTCACGAGGTCCCGGGTTCGATCCTCGGGTCGGTCGACAAAAATATAAAAAGATGTGTTTCTTTTTCAATTTTCTAAATAACAAAGTTGGCTGGTATTGAATATGTAAGTACTTGTTAGCCAACTTTTTGACGTCGAAGTTGCCCTGTAAGATAACACTTCTTTTCGTGTATAGATAGGGATTTATACATGACTTTTCTACCGTGATACTAATTTTAGACTTACCAGCTGACATTTATATTGCTATGCAAAAAACTGCAGCGTTAAATAGACACACGCAGAATTGTTAGAAAGTTTTTAGACAAGTTAATAGAAAAATAGTGATTTACAGTTGGCTTCGGCATGTGAAAGTCTTATATTAAAGACTGTTTCACCGGGTTGGTTCGACATTAACAATAAGTGTACGCCAGAACCAGCTGTTGTGGGTGGCCATGCGAAGTTCTACTGGGACCTTATCGCCGATAGGTTCGAGCGCCGGGCTTACTTGTTAACATAACTGTTCCATGTGAAGTTTACCCCATGAAAGTTAAAAAGCAAAAAAATGACAAAATACATAGACTGGGCTCACGGGGTTACCGACTTCCTCATGTCGGTCGGTATCCTCGTGAGCAAAGTAGATGTGGACATTAAATAACTTGATCCGCTGATCAACGTGACCGTTGTGATCTGTCAACAAGGAACTACGTTCCAATATGTGCCGTTGCCGTTCCGGAACGTCGTGCAAGCGCAGTGATGGCACGTCACGTTCGACGTCGCTATCTAGATGGTGGTAATTCTGCTGTTCACAAACTAAACTTATTTTAGATGCATGCTATCTTTCTCAAATGAAACAAAAACAAAAGAGTTGGGACGTTCTAGACACGTCAGATTAGTCCGAACATGACAAATCGACGTTTTTAGTCGACGTTTTCCGAGTAATAGTTTAAACGTCTGTAGAAATGACGTGTACGATCTAATTTGATAGCGCTAAAAGTGTTTTGTCTCTTTTTGTTTCTTTCGTTGAAAGAAGTCAGCGATAACTTAAAATTAGTTTAATGAGTGCGCAACAAAATTACCACCATTATGTTCTTTAAATTATTACTATCAACATTGATTTAAATACAACAGTCGTAACTCGTAAGCCTATAAAAGTGTGAAAGTTATTTTAAATTAACGCTCTCTCTCTTGTACAGTGGCGGACTAAGAGTGGGGTGG